>JALLOT010002664.1:0-12386 GCA_036939595.1 Thalassiosira livingstoniorum | reverse complement strand
AAAATGATGACTTGGGGCGAGTCTGATTCAACACCAACAGTTCTTGCTCTTCCAAAATTGCGTTTTGAGCCACACTACAAAGTATCACATGGGTCCTACTTTGACTTTGACCAACGAATTCCCATCCAATTCCAATCCGACTGGTCGATCTTAAATTATTTAAGAACAAGAAACCTAGCTCCAAAAGGGCCATATAGACGCAAAGCATGTGAGGATTTATGTGCAAGGATTATGCAGCTTGAGGAACTCCATGAGATCCGGGCTCCTCAGCCCTTTGAATATAATGCAAACGAAGATTGTGGTGCTTACAGTGATACTGAGCCACTAGCTCCACGTGATGGCGAGTTTGTTCAGTGGTGTTCGGAGTGGGACGATGTAGTTGACTTCATGCATCGTTTGCCAACATTAAGTGATGGTGATTTCTTTGAATTATTTGGAAGAGGAAGGAATGGTATTCAGACTCGAGCACAAAGGCTTTTGAGGAGTGGCCACTTTGATCTATTCACGGTTCAGACTGCAAAGGTTCAATTGAAGGCGTCAAAACATGATGGAATTGCAGTACGGGTAAAATCTACACCATCACAAAAATCTGAACCGTATTGGGTATTGTGGGTTCTAGATTTGATGTCAGGGAAGCTTGTCTGCCCACCTAGCAGCCGGTGCGACTGTCCGGCTGGTCTTGCCGGATGCTCACATTTGCGGGCATTATACGATATCCTGTACATGCTTCAGAGGTTGGTCCAATCCAACCTTGACAAAAATTCGATCATTGCAAAGTTTCCACCGGCTCTAACTACAATGAAAGGCTTGCCATTGCCTTGGGACTACATATTCAATGAGTCTGCATCTGAAAGAGAAATGAAGAAGGAATTGAAAAAGTTGAAAAAAAAATAGAGCAGGAGAGTAGGAGGAAAATTAGAGAAAATTTATTGATTGCAGATCAAACAAACACTGTGGCAGACGAAACAGATTGTTCTAAGCTGGACGAGTAGGATGATGATAGTATCTACGACAAGGAGAACGAGCAACAAGATGGCGATGACGAAAGAATCAATCTGAACGAAGAAGGTGTATGCAGCGAAGATCAGAATGATGGAGTTGTTGAAGGTGTTGAACTTTTTGTCGAAAGTTGTGAGACACAGAAGACAAAGGATATACTACTTTGCGAGTTCATGGATAGTCTGATAGAAGAATCCTCACTTCGCACAGAAATCAGCAAAGAGCACAAAAAAAGCAACGCTTAAAAACTTGAGAAATCAAAAATAGGAAAGCATTTGTGTGAACTGTTGAATGG
This sequence comes from Thalassiosira livingstoniorum, assembly GCA_036939595.1. Taxonomy (NCBI): domain Eukaryota; phylum Bacillariophyta; class Thalassiosirophyceae; order Thalassiosirales; family Thalassiosiraceae; genus Thalassiosira; species Thalassiosira livingstoniorum. Next base: position 11,092 of record JALLOT010002664.1, on the reverse strand, counting down.
GAAAGACGGTCCTGACAAGTCGGTGGAATCTAAGCTCCATCAGTGTCTTATACTGCAATCATTTGATACAGCATTCGATGACAGAAAGATCAAACCATGTCTGCTGTCTTACTACGCAATGAAAACGAGGGATCAAAGGAGAGTGCATATCAATCAACTTCAAAAATCATTGAACTTGATTTGACGAAGAATGATGTGAAGTGGATGGCGGTGCGATTGGAGAAGCTACCAGCTGGAAAGTCTAGTTTAGCTGACCGTGGATTTGCCAACTGCGCTCCAAGTTATCCTAACTTGAACCCGGTGAAACACCCATCTTTTCTTGTTGGTAGAGCTCAATTTACATTCAATGAGGTGATGAGAGATCGTGTCAAGTGTGAGGTGAGATACTCGTCTGAAACTTTCTTCAAAAGATTCAATGATAGTGAAGGGTGCAATGATAAAATTCCACGACGGCTATTTCATTATTTGCAAACTATTGCGATTTGGGCCATGGCTATGGCAAACTTCCAACAGCCATTCATGATGCCTCGCGGCAAGGAGCACTTCTTCTCGTGAAACACTGAATGGCTAAGGCAAATGGATTGAAAGACAGACAAAGATGATGACAATATTGACGACTACAGCGTTACTTTGGATGCGTATGCTGGCGAATCGTCAGCCAACGAAGAATTTCACAACAACTTCATAATGGATGCAATGCCTGCTGAGTATTACGACCGAGGAATGACTAGTGTTAGACTTCTAAATGATGGCATAGATATAACAACGGATACGGTACATATAAATTCATTATTGTAAAGGGCACAGTACTCCGACAAATTGAAAGCAAGTGCGGCAAGGTTCATAGCATGGACTTTGCCATGCGGTCTAAGCGTTACATATTCTCCACTGTTTTTAGGCCGTGTGTCTGAGAAGTCAATTGTTGAATATTGGGGCGGCAGTACCTATGCGTTTTTTTGACAACATGTGATTCAGATATTACACATTATATATAAGCATTGCATTTCTACATTAGATTATGTTTACTTTTGAAGTCGAACCCAATAGAAATTAGCCAATTGAAATTTTCAATTGGATACAAATTTCTATTCTTCTTGTATTGTTTTTGTTGTTCATGCACCCAATTCCCAAGAGGATTTCTTAGCTGCATTGACACATTAGTATGGCCATGCTGCTCTTTGAAATCTTGCAGCATCTTGAATTTAATGTTCCATTTCTGTTGTCGTTTTGTATCATAATCCATTCTTCTTGACCAGATTCTAGTGGCAAAAAGTCAAAGCCAAGAGCTGATAATTCATCAAATCAATCGTCTGATACCTATGATTTCTTTCTTTTTTTACACTGAATTGAAGCTGATATTGTTTCCTCATCTCTCTGAAAAACTCAGGTAAGATAGGATCAACCTCGTTTGCATTAGCTAGAGACAGATTTGGCAATCCCTATTTTGAGATGAATTGTTTTAATGCTTTAATTTTTGCATTCAACCTTTCATCATTGTCTCTCCATTCTTTGTCTTCTGGAGTTTCAAAAATATCACTAGACCATGACTCGTCGTCGTCATTCGATTGGGTTATGTCATTTAATTCTCCGTTCGATTTCGTAATGTGTGTCTTGGGGTCTTTTGCATTTGATTGTGAACGAGTGCAAATGGATCTGCTCGCATTCGAAATCGAATGCAATTGTGCACAAGATGTGTTCTTACCATTCAAATTAGATTTCGAATGCTTTTTGTTGTTGCCAATCTTATTCGAATGGGTTGATTTGTCATCCGCCTGTTTAGCACAATCTATTTTTGTTAAATCGTTGTATTCATTACCCCATCCATGTATTTTTGTTGCTGTTTGTCGTGACTTTCTGTTTGCCTCGACGGCTTCCATGTACGATGAAAATAAAACACCGTCAAAAACAGCAGTTCCATCTTCGAGAGATCAAATCATTGTCCAACGGAAACCCCAACCAAAAAAATGAGAATGGTTGGGGTTTTGGTTGTACAACAATTTGCACGATAGAGACGAGTCTTTCACAATGAAATGTGAATGTACGTGTGGCTGGTTTCAGTCTTGGTTGTACAAAGTTTTAAAAACCAAAATTGCTTTCATTTAGTTTTCATTTTTGACTAGTTTTTGTTTTAAAACAATAAACCTGTTTAAACAAGGATTCAGTGGAAGTTGGGGTTTTCATTGGACTAACAATTCACAACAAAAAGCGCGATGGAAAGAGCAGCACCCCAGGCCCGACCACAATCGGGCGATGAATTCGGAGATATTGTCATGACATTCTGCCATCAACGCCATTACAAAATATCAGGTTCAATCAAAGGAGTTTGAGAAGCATCAGAGTTTGTGACAGAGTGGTATGATGTCGGATTATTTTTTACATGGAGCAATGATTCGTACAGCAATTTGGTCGAGATTTATTTCAAACAAGCAGGACAAGAACAAGACACGGCAGTGCATTTGTTTGCGGACATGTACGGTTATGATGAACAATAAAATTTGAATGACAAAACAAGTGAAATGCACTTATTTTAAAATGAAACATGCATCAAAATGAAAGAAGCAATTACTGTGTTTTCTCGCTACTATAATCACCAATTTCTCCATTGTCTCTGATGAACAATAGCCCATGGTTTTTACAGAATTCCTCGCTCAAAAAATTGTGAGTTTTCTCAAGAGATAACTCAGTTAAACAAGCGCCCAGCCTCCGGAGTTTTGGAAATCATTCGTCCATGTAAGCAGTGATTGAGCTTGTAGATCGATCGTATATTCCAGAAAGAGTTCCACGGCTGTATCGATGTCGCACGACCATAACAACAATACACACCATCTCAAAGTTACAAATGATGCCCTCTCCTGGCATGTTGGTCTCCATTTCCTCAGAAATGAACCCGCATTCCATCGCCAAGACAAACTCACTGTAGGTCTTGAATTCAAATAAATACCGCGCCATATCAGGTCTTTTTTATGCCATTTATGGCTGATAATTGATTTCCAAGTGAGGCCAGTTGTCTGAGCCTTTTCTTCGAATTCTGTTGTCAATCGTTTCAATTCTTTAGAAAAATTCTTTTCTGCACGCACTAGATCTCTTTTCGCGACCAATGTTTCTAGTTTCGATGCAGCAAGTTGTTTTTTGAGATCTTCTATTTGGGAGACGTAAGGACTGGGGTTTGACAACATCTCTCGAGATGTAATTTGGTAGTTCCTTACGTCCAGACTCTTACGTGGAGCTGGTGTGCGACAAACAATCGCACCAAACAAGCTGGTAGGAGCAAGATTCATTGGAGAAAGTGTTGGAATTTGAAGAATATCTCTACTATTCTCTTTTTTGATGATAATGGCCTTGTGCTGGTTATATTCATGAATTGAATCACTGAAGGCATAGTTTGGAAATGCGAAGAATGATGTGTTGCCATATTTATCTGGAGTAGGACAGAGATCTCTTTTGGTAAGACTGATCTGCTTGCCAAGTTCCTCGGGGATGCGAAAACAATCGAGTTTTGAGCTAAAAGGTTCTGTCAAATAGGTTCTGATCAATTGATGAAAATGGTGAATTGCAATTCGGCATTGCTTTGGAATTTTGATGGTTACACCAGGCACAGAGCCTAATAAATGGCGGATACAGCCAAATTGGAATTCATTGGAGTGACAGCAAACATCAGTGTCCTTATTGACATGAACAGGCACCCAGATATATTTGCACATCTCTTTGAGACCAAGTGAATCATACTGCTGCATGAGAGCACGGCAGTCTGTTGGTTGATGGCAGAAACAATTCTGCAGAACAAAGCCGGTCTCTGTAATACCACAACGCTTCTTCTCAGCTGCAGATAGTTATCTTTTTTCTGTTGTGGAGAATGAATCAGTATTGACATCGTTGGACAGGGATGGACGCTTGAAAGGAGGTCGGGAAGGGTTGAGATTGTTTGACATGACTAGCTGACAAAAGTGCTAGTAGCAGCAATGGAAAAGAGAATGGTTGTTGGTGTTGTATTGTTATTATTGTGCTTTGCGTCATTGGCGGCATTGTAAGGTGAAAAGAATGACGAGAGCTGACTGGAAGTGCATGAATGCGTGTTAAATTCACCCTGCTGACACGTGTAAATCACGTCAAATGATAGCCCCAGAACAAAATAAGTCTACATAAACTCAGTCAGTCGGAATTTCGTCGTTCTGCGGTACAAATTGCCCGTGGACAATTTACGTAGAATTATTTTGTTCTGGGGCTATCATTTGACGTGATTTACACGTGTCAACAGGGCCAATCTAAGCTCACATCCACACTCATCCAGTCTGCTCACTTCATTCTTTTCACCTTCCAAGGCAACCAATGACAAAAACACACTAATTACCTACCTACAATACTTCCCATCGCCCTCTCTTCCGCTGCCTTGGACACTACATCGACTCGCCATGTCTAACAACGCTTCGAATCCTCCTCGTCCTCCTTTCAAGCGTCCATCCCAGTCCAACACTACCAATCCTGTTCTAGTAGCACCTTCAGCAAAGAAGGAATTAACTGATGTGGAGAAAAAACGCCGTGGCATTACAAAGTCTGGCTTCATTTTACAGAATTGCTTCTGTCGCCAACCAACAGAATGTCGTACTCTCATGGAACGGTATGCCGAACTTGGTATCGAAAAAATGTGCAAATATATTTGGGTGCCAGTTCTCGTCCAGAAAAATACTGAGGTTGTTCATCACTCCAATGCCTTCCGATCCGGCTGTATCCGCCATTTATTAGGCTCTGTGCCCGGTGTTACGATCAAAATTCCCAAGCAATGCCGCATCGCCCTCCATCATTTTCATCCAATGGTTCGATCCTATTTAACCAATTCTGTTACTTCAAAGAAGGAACGCTTTCGCATCCCGGAAGAGCTTGGCAAACAGATCTGTCTCACGAAAAGAGATCTTTGTCCTACACTCAACAAAAATGGTGAAACAACATTCTTCGCATTTCCAAACTATGCATTCAGTGATGCCATTCACGAATTCAACCAACACAAAGCCATGCTTGTCGAGAAAGAGAATTGCAGAAAAATGCCACTCATTCCAACACTGTCTCCAACAAAAATAACTCCTTCAAGCTCATTCGGTGCAATAGTTCGTCGTACGCCAGCTCCACGTAAGACTCCAGAAGTACGACTCCATCAAATAACATCTCGTGAGATGTCTTCAAATCCTAGCCCATATGTCTCACAGATTGAAGAACTGAAAAAACAGCTTGCTCAATCGAAGCTTGAAACTTTGGCGGCGAAAAAGGATCTTGTGCGAGCTGAAAAACATTTTGCAGCAGAGTTAAAGCGGTTGACTACTGAGTTTGAAGAGAAAGCCCAAACTACTGGCCTCACACGCAAAACAATCATTAGCCGTAAATGGCATAAAAAGAGGCCAGACATGGCACGTTATTTATTTGGGTTTGAGACATATGACGAGTTTGTCTCTGCGATAGAATGCGGATTCATTTTTGACAAAATGGAGACAGATGTACCTGGAGAGGGTGTGATACGAAATTTTGAGATGGTTTGTATTGTAGTGATGGTTGTGCGACGACGATACAGTAGAGGCACTCTTGCTGGGATATATGACCGCTCGAAAAGCTCGATTACCTCGTACATGGATGAGTGGTTTCCGAAACTGCAAACTCTTGGAGCTTGCTTGACCGAATTATCTCTGGAAAAGACTCACAATTTTGTGAGCGAACAATTCTGTAAAAATCATGGTCTATTGTTCATTAGAGAGGATGGCGAAGTAGTAGATTATGGAAGCGGACGCGACAATGGTCAATAATTACTCTTCTTTTCATTCATTTTACTTCAAAATTTTATTTTCATTCTAAAATAAAAACACTTCTCTCAAATTATTGTTCATCTTCCTCGAAACCATACATGCTGGCAAAGGCGTGAGCTGTTGCACCGGGTTCTTCTTCTGTTTCTTCGAAGTAAAGCTCTATTAAATCGCTGTACGAATCCTCTGTCCATTCGAAGAACAGGCCAACGTCATACCATGCCACGACGTAATCAGATGCGTCTTGGATTCCTTCAATAGCTCCGAACACATTATAATTGTTTCGACGACAATATCTCACCACCGCATTACCCAATAAATCTTCTGACCATCGTCGTGCTTGGGGCGCCGTGTTCGTCATTCTCGCGTCCGATTCAAGAATCTTGTCCAACGAAAATACCAACATCAAAATTAATTGAAAACGATCATGAATGTCACGAAAACATTTTTGAGTCATGGTTTTAAATTAACAATAAAAAAGTGCAAATGAAAACTTTTGGCACAAGATGTGAACGGACGACAGAACAAGGCATGCAAAAATCGTGCATTAAACTGAGTTAATGAGGTCTTTTCAATACAATAGAAACCCCAACTTGTCTCATTTTTTTTGGTTTGGGTTTTGGTTGTAGTATGATTTGCGCTTTTGATGATGGCACAGCCATTTTCGATGGTAAAACATACTCGTCGTACACTGACGCTGTCGAAGCAAAACGAAAGTTGCGTCAGTCAATTTCCAACATCCACGGTTGGCGTAACACTTTCATTAAAGGAACTAGTGAAAAGAAATTGAGTTCAAATGACGATGCAATCCAACCGAGCTCTCGTTCAAAATTACCAACCACTCGTTCGAAATCGCACGACGGCGCAAGCGGACCAACTACTCATTCGAAATCGAATGACAGCGCAAGCGGACCAACCACTCATTCGAAATCAAATGACGGCGCAAGCAATTCAACCACTCATTCGAAATCGAATGACGGCGCAAGCGGACAAACCACTCATTCGAAATCGGATGTTGTTGTCACAAATGATTCTAAGACTCATTCTGTTTCGAATGATGATGCTTATTCATTTGATGACGAAGATTAACCCCTGTCTGCCAAACTAGACATTCCTGCAGGTAGCTTGCCAAGTCTCACTGCTGTCCATTTCACATCGTTCTTTGTTAGACCCAATTCGATGATTTTTTGAAGCTGATTGATGTGGACTTTCCTTTGATTTCTTGTTTTCATGACATAAAATGAAAGGAGACATGGCTGAATCTTTCCATCATTGAAAGCATTGTCATATGATTCATGAATCTGACACTGGCGAAGTTTACTCTCCACAGACTCGTCTGGACCACCAACACCATCCATCAACTCACACAGGTGTTTGCCAATTTTTGAACGCTCGTATTTGTAAGCATTACATCGGCCATGTTCTTTTTGAATTTCGGCGCGAATAGTTGACTCGTCTATCATGTCGTCGATGAATTGGCATAAATAGATGTCATTGGTTTTTGACGAGTTGCATCCATCGACAAATAACTCCATCCCTTCTACGAATCCTTCATTCTTGTCCTCGTTCGAAATTCCTCCATCGTTCAAGTCGTCACAGAGATCATCTCCATCTAGAACAGCATCAGCATCCCCATAAATACTGTCATCGTCACCAGGCTCTTCATCCTCGTTTTCACTGGGATCTGCGGGCAATTGAATCATTAGGTTTTCGCGAATTTGTTTCCGACTCTCAAGCTCGATCTTCTTTAGTTTCTTTAGCTCCCGTTTCATCTCTTTGTCCGCCGTAGATTCTTTGAAAATGTAGTCCCACGGAAGAGGAATACCTTTCATCGAGGTAGACCGGCCGGACAATCACACCGGCTACTGGGAGGACATACCAGCTTTCCCTCTGTCAAATCTAATACGAACATCACCCAATATGGCTCAGACTTTTGAGAAGGCGTAAACTTGATTCTCATTGCAATGCCATTATGACTTGAAACCTTTAACAAAACATTTGCAACTTGGATTGTTGATAAATCGAAGTGTCCACTTCGCAGTAATCTTTGAGCACGAGTCTGAATGCCAGTGCGCCCCCTTCCAAACAGAGTAAAAAAATCATCATCGCCTAACGTTGGTAGATGCATCACGAAGTCAACAGTGTCCTCCCAATCGGAACTCCAACGAACAAACTCGCCGTCACGTGGCGCTAGAGGTTCAACATCACTGTATGCTCCCTCGTTCTCGTCCACAATATATTCGAATGGTTGTGGAGCACGAATGCCGTGTAGCTCTTCAAGTTGCTGTATTCTAACACATAGCTCTTCGCATGCTTTGCGCTTGAACTGACCACGAGGCGCCATGTTTCTCACTCTTAAATACTTTAGAATAGACCAATCTGATTGAAATTTGATAGGAATTTTTTGATCCAGATATGATCCATGAGGGACTTCGTAGTGAGGCTCGAATCGTAGTTTTGGTTGTTGCAACAGTGACAGTGGCTGATTGTTTTCTCCCCAAATATCCATTGTGAATAAAGACTTAAAGTCTGAAGGAAGTAATGACGAGGGCTTGCATTTAAAGCCGATGAAGTGACCCCACGTATCTTCGTTGTTAGCATGCGAAAAACGATTCAAAGGCGCAAGTGAAATATTGTAGGTGTCTGGTTCATTCAAATGGAACCCTTTTTATTTGTCTGAAGCATGAATTTTAAAGACCGGAGCAAATCGCATTAGGTTGCATGAGTTGAAAAACGCAGGAACAAATCCACTTGCATTTGACTGTTCGGGCCAAGTATGCGTATTCTCCAGCTCATGAAGAAATTGAATGCGCTCGTTGTATGAAGGAAGTTGAATGAATTTCGCCATCCACCGCCGAATTGCTGCCGGACCCTGATTGTGCAAACGCTTGATATAGTCATTTCCAAGAAATGCAGCAAGTTCTGGCAAAAAATTGGCATACATTCCATTTCCCATAGTCGCACGAGATAGGATGTCAACTTGTCGGTAAATGCAGCAGGACCCATTTGTAATGTTTAAATCAGTGACGATATTGTCGCCACCGAGGATGAATAAATCTCCATCAGTGGTGATGATACTATTGATGATACCACTCTTTTGCAATTCGATTAGCTGCCAATCGGCTTCAAATGGACTGCTGCAGTAAGGTATCTTTTTATCTTTGCAAAATTGAAGGAGCATTGCAATGAGATCCGGACGCGGGTATACGATGGACTGACGTAGCTTAGAAATGACGGTATTGATGTTGTCGTCATGATTAGATTGTTGGTAGATCTGTTGGAGCTTCGCTAGATTATTCTGTCGCGTCTGCCGTCTAGCAAGTTGTGTTGCTTTTTTCATTGGATGTGAATGGCAATCAAAGCACAATAGGATTTGAAGTTTGTACTTGCCAGTGAGGAGGGATAGTGTAGTTGTGATGGCATTGTAAGCTTGGACGAGTGGGACAGGAGGATCAATTTCGAAGATGGAGGAGCTTCTGGAGCAACAAGGGTAAAGTAGAGTGGAGATGTCGACGCCCACAACGCCATTTGGAAGCTCTGACAAGCTATGTTGACGCTGCTTACCCTTCTTTTCATTGTTGCCTCTATCAATAAAGTCTTGATGAAGGTGATCAACACCCATGATGGTAGCAAGCAGCTCCAATGACGTAAACAAATGGGATCCAGAGATAGCAATGACAAGAACAATTGAGTGACTGAGCAGGTAAGTAAGTAGGTGATGGTGATGATGGTGGTAAGTGATGACAGCTGCCTGCTGGAAGATTGAAGATCCAACTGCCAACTGTCAAAGCAAGATATGAGCATCTTTTCATGCATTGATGCATTGAAAATTCAAAAAGATTCAGCCCCGAAACAAAATAATTCTACAAGAATTGTCTATGAGCAATTTGTACCGCAGGACACTAGTTTGGTGATTTTTCAAATCTAACCTGAGTTTAATATACCCCAATAATATATGGCAGCACAGGGTGCTGCGGGTGCCATGATGCTCTTTATGTATTTTTAATGTAGGTTGTTGCAGGAAAATGATGAAATTGTTTTCTTATCATTTAATATTATGTTTCAGGGGTTGACATGTAGGTGTTAATTAGATGGAGTTTATTGTATTAATGGTTTGGATTTTTTCTGTAAAAATGACCTTACCATACTAAATTCGTAATTACCACATTTTTTTAAAACTAAAACATTTTAAAAAACCAAAAAGACCCTGATTTAAAGTTATCACATTTCTTTCACATCACATTATTTTAAAAAAAGGATGCAATGATTGTTCTGCATGCGCACTCGTATCTACTTAGTAGGTAGATATGGTATTGCAGTACTTATGTTAATAATAAAAATAATACTACTAGTATGTAGTAATAATAATATTGCTACCATTTAAATATAGATGATACCAAGGGAGTATATTCATTGATGTACACAAAGCCTAGCAGAAATAGGGAATAGAGTATTACATGATATAATAGCTCATAATCTAAGAAATTGCTACACGAAAACAACTCAACATGCCTCGATATACATATGCACTAGTGCTACCATCAACCATGACATCCATGGTCTCAGCACATCAGCTTTTAAATGGTTTATCAGACCCAACATCAACAACTGAGCTGATTGACGTAATTGAATACATTAACAATTTTGTACTGGTGATACGCCACAGAAGAACCTTCTACAGTGTCTATGTGAGACTACAACAGTGAATAAGAAGGCCAAGTCAAATATTGGCAATGGCGTTAAAATTATACATGGGAACGAAATAAAAGGGAATTAACTGGCTAGATCCATCACTGTCAAACTGATCACTTGACTGGTGATGACATGGAAAGCTAGAAGGTGGAAATAGTTCCAACCCTGGTACAAGAAAATGCCCATAGTGGCGCCATAAGGCACAAGGAACAGCAAGAAATAAAATGGCTGCAAATCTGAGAACATTCCTGGGGGTATGTGGTTTGCATAAAAGCGGCAACATTGTAGCAAGGCAGACAACCGCCTTCATACAGTCACAAGTTCTTTCTGGCATCAAAGACTTTAAACGCCTATGTACAACGGATGCAAAGGCTATGATTAAATCCCATGATGAGGAAAACCCAGTCATGAGAATAGGGTTTATCCAGCAACGGAATTTGGAGGCCCTCATCTACTGGGTACAAGATAGAGAGAGGTGTCAGTTAACCCTAGAACCTGTCCATTGGGATGCAGTGGCCATGGAGACGGCAATAGTTTCTATGGAAATTAATAATAATGAAGCAGAGCAAGGGGTGAGGGTTGAAAAGATGTCAAAAATAGTGGACAGACTTGGATGG
>JALLOT010002663.1:0-12391 GCA_036939595.1 Thalassiosira livingstoniorum | reverse complement strand
TTGATCAGTTTTCTTATTCCTACGCATTATTTATTATTTTACTGTTACTATTTTAAACTGTAAATAAGATTACGGTACCAAAAAGAGTTTTAAACTTTTCTTCGTTCCGATTTGAATTCCAAAAAAACACTTTTTCAAATCCGGACCGCCTTTAACCTGTTTTGCAATTTGGCTTTGGTCAACAGATGTATTGAAAATTCTTTCATATACATATCCCTGACTCTTGTGCATAGTAAGAAGACTTTTAGCCACTTAACAGGCAATTATTGAAACTATGATGCATCACACTCAAAAGATCATGTCCTCCACTGTGCAAATGATAGAATGAAATAGCAATTCCCAATGCAACACATTACCACTAATCATTTGATGGTAAGAGAAGAAAGAGGCAAGGATTTTGCAAGGCTTCTCATATACTGCATTCAAAGTTTTGGTTCAGGTGCTTTTAACACTTGTGCTTATCAACATTTTTATTCCAGGACTCTTTTTAAATTTTAATAAGAAGTCAGGGATAAAATCATCATATATCAAATATTTATTTTTCACTTGGTCAGCATAGTTGTCTCCATTGTCAATTATTCCATTAATGTGCTCAATGGGAAGTTTTTACCCAGATATTGATTTCCTATATTTTTTATTTTTCATTATTTCATCTTTTTCAAATGTTCAAGGTTGGATCAAGCCTAATTCATCAGCTATTTTTGAGCTGTTCACCAGAAAACAAGTACATACTTTATCATGATTTGTTTAGCCGGGGTGCAAGAAAAAATAGAATAGCTCAAATGTTGCAAATCCAAATGCTAAAACACAAAGAGCTGCTTACTCTTATGAAAAAAAATGTAACTAGGGGTTCTGTAGGACCAAGGAATTGACCTGGAGCACCTGGATCAACTGGGGCACAGATGAATGAGGATCAACATACTTATGATAATCACCAAGACAAGGAGGAAGGGATTGTTGAATCCAAAACAATACAGGAAGAATCCAAAACAAATGTTGAAGTTTAAGAAGTCTCTGAAGAAGAGAAAGGGATTCATACAGTGAACTTGGTGCAACAACAGAAATACAAAAAGTGACATTGGAAAGGAAAATGGGGATGATTGAATAAATTCAATGGAAAGAAAACAAAAGGCAGAACCTGAATAGGATTTAGAAAACAACATGGACATAGGAGCAAAAAGAGAGGAAGTAGATTAATCATCTGACAGACATCTGAATGATAATGAAATAGCTGAAGAAATGGAGGTAGTTTGTCCACCTGGACAGGTAGTGGCAACAAATCATTCCAATATTGCTTTGTAACACCAATGAATCCACAGGTGATCAAAAAACAAACAGGAGCAATTTTGCTCAAAGAGAGAAAAATTCCAAACTAAACAGATATGCTTTTCTGGAATCAGACAAATCCTTGGAAATCAAGATGGTGTCAAAGATTTAAAATGTGGAGTGAGTGACAATGTTGATCAAAGTAACAGGTTGACACTTCTGAAGATTAAGATAAGGGTGACAAAGAAGATGAACAAGATTCTACAGTTTCAGAGCCACAACAACTAGGTGAAGTGGGTGGTCAGAAAAAAATAGGAAATTCTCCAAAACTCTTTGGATTTTGTTCCACAAGGACATGGCAATGGTGATGGCTCAGAAAGCATAGGATACATCCAAGATCTTACTGTTTCTTTGCTAGACATGGCAAAACTTGTGATCTGGAAAATGTAGTAACCACCAAAATACTACTGTTTCAGTGCTGAAAAGAAATGCTAAAGCTGAGAATCTCAAAAAGTTGAGGATCTCCCAAATTTTACTGATTCAGTTGAACAAGAACATGGTGAAGATGGTTATCCATAGCAGTAGATGCTCTCAATAATAATGCTTGTTTAGTACAACATGGACATGGTGAAGGTGATGATCCATAACAAGTAACAGATCTTCAATGTGAATCTGTTCTTGTAGAATAAGGAAACAATGAAGCTGAAGATCAGAAAAAAGTAAAATATCTTCAATATTCTTCTGTGTTGGTACAATAAGGACATGGTGAGCATAACTATCTAGAGTCTTCTGGTTCTCTCACAAACAGGTATGACAATGCTAGTAAAAACACAAAAATTATCCATAAGAAAACATTGCTTGGTGAATCTACTTAAAATCAGAGATAATTATTAATGTGTGAAACAAGAATCATTGACAAAAGAAATAAGGGGAAAGAAAAGCATGAGGAAATTAGTCTTACGAATAATTCCTTTTTGGAAATTTTATGTTTTTAATGATACTGTCAGCTCAAAAAGAGTACAACACTATTCTTTAACATAAAAGAGAGAGAGATAATCTGTCATCATGGTTTATGTTATATTAACACTATTTCACACTTTATTGATGCCCATTCCTGGCTTCCTCAACAGTAATATAATTGTATTTATCAAATCCTCTCTTATGGTGATCCTGTCTCACAACCTCATGTTATATGACTGTGAGAGTGATACCAAGGACAGTGACGACTCAGACCGGTGGATAAAAATCACTGCTGTTACCATCTACTACTTCTTCCAAATAATGCTGCTTCCATGGACTAGGGATGGGTCAAACAAGGCTGCCATCTACTGGCACTAACATTGAATGATACTGCCATCTACTGGATCTACAATCAAATTAGGCTGTGCTACTGACTTTTTTCATCAACAACTAGCACCATCAACTGGTGCTATCAACTGGTGCCATCAACTGGTGTTCCATTGACTGGTTCTACCATCTACTGGTGTAAATATGGATGAATTGACAATGATCTTGAATTCCACAACACCTTACTTGGAAAGATGAAAGAATGCAGAGAGTTTCAACATTATCTTGATGCAGTTTATCATGACAAATTCAATTGTGCTTTCTTCCCAGAATATGAAGAAAATTATCAATTGGTAATTCTTCAGCCCATCCACCAGAACTACCCTAGTTCAAGTCCCATGGATTCCATTGATTTCAAAGGGAAAGAGTTGTCTGATGTTGAGTCTGAGCCAGAGGGTACCAAGAAAAATAGTAGGAATTTTAAAAACAGAAGTTGTAGCTGAATCTCTGGAGGAAGTAGCAATAACCACCGTGTAGAGAATAGAGACAAAAATTCTGGAGGGAGTAGTAGCCAGAACTATCAAAGATCTCATAAGTAATGTATTTTTTGATGAGAAAATTATGCCAGAGATGAAGCTGTGTGGGCAAAAGAAGAGGGTAAGTCTGAAGAAGAAGGTAATGAAGTCTAAAAAGGGGGAGATAATGACAAGGATGAGGACAAATTGGAGATCTGAAGATTCCAGGAAAATTTATCTGGAGACTAAGTGTTTGTTTTGAATCTTCCAAGTTCCGACATACTTTTTGTTGTAAAAAGTGGAGAAGCATTAATTTGAATCTACACCAAGCAATAAAAAAAAGCTTGCATATTGAAAAGTCAGTTGAATACTGTTAGTTGTAATTGAAATGTAGATCAAATTGTTTTGCAACTAAATGCTGTTGTTTGGGAATAATGATCATGGTATTGTTATCTAAAATTGTTACAAATCTGCAAATAATTTTGTAGAATAAACTGAAAAATGATATTTATAAATAATTATTTAGTAATGCACATACAGGTTATTTATGCACAACAGAAGATTTACTTTTGAAAATGAAAGAAATTACTCTTGCAAATGTTTTTTCTTGAACTGCAGGTGGAACACATTGTCAAATCAAAACAAAAACAATGCAAGGGAAAATAAAAAATATTTCCTAATGAACAAAAAAATAGCCAACAATGAACAAAAATTGTTCAATGAATGGAATATCTAAATATATTGAAAATAGTTTATTTTGAGAACAGTAGTTCTATTTTATAGCAAGCAACATGTTTTGTTATGAAAAATATATAATCATTAAATTTACCTCCATGTTTTTTCATTTTTGATTTTCAGAGTACAGTTAGTACCTAAAGGCTTTTTACAATATTGTTTCTGAACAGTATCAGGCTTTGTGATTGAAATATTTTTTATGATTCATGGATAAAAATATTCCTTCACACAACTTTGATATCTGATCATTTTTGTTTTGCAATCAAAGTATATCCCAAAACATCACCTCCCACTAAAGTTCCAATTGTGAATTGAGCAACAGAAACCAATTTTTCAAATAGAAAATGATTTTTTTCAGGAAGTAGAGAATAAAGCAAAATAATAAGAGAAACAAAAAACAAAGAAAGCTTTTTCAAAGAATTCTACTGTGAAAATATCTTTATTACCCCTCTGTTGTTGTGTAACTCAAATATTAGTTGTTTTAATTTTAGCAATGTTTTACTTACGAGCAGACAATTGTGTGGTTGAAATTTCATTTCATTTGACACAAACAATATGCAAACTAATTTTTGAGTCACAAAAGAATCAGTAAACACATTTGATATGATTTCAAAAGAGGAACACATCATCCACAAAAGAAACAGATGACATACAGTTCTGTTTAGTGACATTTTCTACATCACTCCAGTCGCCAAGATTATTTTGCTTCTATTAATAATTGAGCAACATAATTTCTGCTTCTACATGCAAATATTGATTTAGAAATGACAAGATTAACCCAACTCCACCAGCTCACACAACTCCATATTTCATCACTCATGTCTAATATTGGTACATAAAATGACAAGATAAAATCTTTCTTGAAAACTACTCTATTTTGACACATTGTGCAAATCTAACACATGAAATTTCTCCTCAACAGTGAAAGCAAATCTGATGAGAATTAATAGGCATCATTACTGGATGAACATGAAAGATAAAAATGATTTTAAGACCATATTTTGGTAAGATTATCAAGTGACATTAACACCCTTGTTTTGGATTCAGGTTGTACTGTGTCAATTTGATGGAATAAAACTCTACATTTTGATTGTTTTTAGTTGAGATTTTGTTTCTTTCAAATCAGCTCATCATGCAAACCCTAATGAGGAAGTCATTAGTGCAAAGAAAGAGAGAGAAAAGGGCAAGATGATTTTCTAGTCTTTTCTTCCCCCACTTAGTATCTCAGAAATCAACCACATTCAAAAATCCTGTTGTCTTAAGTGGCCTTGAAACTATTTAACTTTAAACATTAAAACTGAAACTAATGATGTTATGTGTTTTTTGAATTTGATTGTACAATGTTTGAGTTGAGAACATGGCAGATACAAAAAATGTACTTCGCTTTTGAAAGTCAACAAACAAAATGAGTCCATTGCGCAGCATATTTGAGTGATTCCCTTGCAAGAGATTCATCATGTCAAACTATAATATCAGAGGCTTGAGATTTGGTGTCTACCTATCCTTTGGATGATATTGACTGGGAATAGACATAAAGTAAGTGCAATACTACCAAATTATTTTTCTGCATGAAAGTAATAGCAGGTAATTACCCATGCCAATGGATGCTGCTGTACATGGCAATTATAATACACTTTTTGTCATCAGAGCCTTTCAAAGAGAATATTTATAAAGAAGTTAATTTGAATTGCAAGTATTTGCACTACAAAATGATAGCCTTATTTGAAAATTTGTATCACCAATCTGCAATTCAAAACCCAACAGGTAGAGACTTCATTATTGTTTGATTTTTACTATCTAACAAGCAGCATCACCCGGGTTTGCCTTACAACAACAAGTAAAATCACATTGAACAGTGGTTCCCACAGGAGGGCACCAAGTGTCAGCTTTGGGCGCACAAAATTTCGTCCCCTTTGAATCTACAAGACCCTGGCACAAAATTGTTGCCGTTGTAGTAGTAGTAGATCCTGTCCCAGAAGTAGTCGAGGATGTGGTCGTGGTAGGATTTGGATCAAACGACCAAACTTTGATGGATCCATCACTTGACCCCGATAACAATGTGTATGGCGAAGTATTTGATTCCAAACCAAATACTAAAGAATAGACACTCCCCCCGTGAGCATTTGCCTCTGTTACAAGAGGACCACCCGCAAGATCGGACGTGTCATATATAGAAATCCAGCCTCCTCCGCCCACAGCAATGAAAAGCCCATCTTTTGAAAATGCAATCGAATTCACATCTCCAGGGGCAGCAACTTCTTGTAATAGAGTGTAGGGAGGTGCACTGCTAATATCCCACAGCTTCATGTTCGATCCACCCGAATCTGTTCCAGATACAAGCTTGCTTCCATCCGCAGAAACATCCATAAAATTGTCCCATTTTCCACCATGACTCAAGGTCTCAAGTAAAACAAATTCCCCAGAACCATTATCTTCGAAAACATCAATTTGTCCACTTAAACTACGAGCCAATCTCAATGGATCCCCAACTATAAAACTGATGGCATCCACGCGCCGGTCACCAGTGACAATATCTGTTCTGTCAGTGAATGCACAGCCAGCCAAATTCGAAGAGCATGTTTGCAAATCTAATTCTTGAATCTTGACATCGCCATAATATCCAGAACTTGCCACGAGAACCTTGTCGTTGGCTAGCAGTGGAGAGATTGACACGCAGTAATTGTACCCCCCGGGAACGTAACCCGCAATCTCAACGAGAGAGTCATCAGATTCAGGGTGAAGAACTCGGAGTGTATCCCCCGATGGGCCACCGTTCCAGCCCCCCTCCCCGGTTAGAATAAATGGGAAATCGGTGTATTCGTCAGAGGCATCGAGGTTGTATATCTCATCATTCAGCTGGATGGACGCCAAGGGGTCACTTGTACCGCCGATCAAATCAGACAAAAGCCATGTTTTGACTGTGGCGTCGTTTCCACCGGATGCGAGGTAGACTTCCCCTTCGGATTGAAAGATGTCCAATGATCGAACGGACGTGCCGCCATGAGCCGAGGGTTTGGTAGATGCGAGATTTAGAGTTGGGGTAGCACTCACGCCAGTTAGACCAGTCAAACCAATGAGGTCGGCGACACCAACCACACCAATTACTGCATGTAGTAGTACTAAAAGATTGACAATTGCTGTTAACATTTTGGTTTCAGGATGTTGCAAAGGGTTCATGCTTCATCATTCATCATGCCTTGATCACGCTTTCATTCGCCCGCCTCCGAGGGAACGTGATTGAGTCTATTTAACACTTTGCTTGATTGATGAGAAGATGATGATGCAATGTTGTCGTTTGTCATTCATGCATGCTCTGGTCATGCTACTACTCTTTTACCATCTAAAATGGTTTTTAAGCCTCCATCAATGTCCTCGGAGATATTCGCCAAAGAAATCACTAAATCAATAAATAATGTCTTACTCAACGTGAGAAGCTAGCAAAAATTACCTGATAAGGTAGGAGTAATATTATTGCGATGTTGATTGATTAATTCTTCGCTGAAAAAGTATTAAAGTGTCTTATTCACCTTGGGCGTCTAATTACCATTTTCTACGGTAGTAATATCTAGAGTCTAGAGAGGTCATGCTCTTTCGCGTGCACTTTTAAGTGTGTGTCATTGGCCGGCGGGCCAGACAATGCATCGAGAACCCGGCGGATTCCAGACCCGCTGATCCAAGGGATTCCGTGTTAGCGAGACAGGCCATAACTTATACTCCTATATATATCAAGAGTTAAATCGCTAAAACATGTAAGATAAGGTACAAGAATCATTCCAATCTATTCCAATCTACCTATTCCAATTTTGCCAAACAATAAAATAAGTAGTAAGGTAAGTATGGTACAATATGTGCACACACTTTAATTCAGAGGTACCATTGGGGTAGATAGGTATGGTACAATTCTTTTGTAAGTAGGCAGGTTTGTACTAACTCATAAAAGAAAAAAACTGACACCCATAGGAAGTGTACTGGTGTAAAAATTGAATAAAATTTTCTTGTTTTTTTGAATAATCATCTCTTACCATCATTCATCAGAAGCACCCCTTTGGCTGGCAAAATGCTAACAAAGGCAGACATTGACGAAATTCAAATAATTTTCATATGCCCAGTACCCACCAGCAGAATGATGATAGCTCCATCAATTCTTGATATCCAGAAGAACCCTTCAAAAATATTACTCCTATTAGGTATCAAAAACTAGATTTGAAGGGCACTTCTGGATATTCAAATTCAAAGGAGCAGTACTTATCTTCTACCTTCTGAGCACTATGTGATCAATGCCATCTTTTGTCATGCTTTCACCAAGCAAATATTAGTCTAACAATTGTGTTGAAAATGCTTTTGTTTGTTGGAATCAATACAATATTATCACATCAAAATTGACACACTTTCACAATGACAATCTTATAAACTACAACATAATCTCTTCATGACAATATCTTAGGTCATGTTTTAGCTTCTAAATTATTGTCTACTCACTGCAATTTTCAAAAGGCTTTGACCAAAGGTTGAACAAGTGGTAATGAGAACCTCTTCTAACCTGGTTGCTTCATTTATCTATATGAATGTGCTGTCCTCCACCAAGAACAAACAGCAAGAATGATTACTTGCTTCACCAATGCATCACCCCCATTGTAACCTCTGCATGTGTTATTCCTTGGTACCTCACAAACCAGATGAAGATACATACACATAAAAGAAAAAAATATACAAACCAATTCAAATTTGAAGATTTGCAACAATTTTGTCACAACCAACAGTCACAACCAGCAATATTCAACAATCAGAAATGGAGTCACTTCTTATGACTCCACGACAAAACTTAAAAATTATAGTCCTCCTTCCTCAAACACAAGCTACCATTTTCAATCTACAATGTAACAATTTTGCACAGCCATAAATTTTTGAACCCAATCATCTGGTTTGAATTTTATCACGTTCAATTAATTCACATTTCTAACAGAGTGTAAAATTGAGAGGAGCATCAAAGGCTTGGACCTATCATTGATGGGTCTACATAAATGTTGTCATTCAAATTAGATTCCAACAGAAGGATGCTGTATGTCACTGTAGGTTACTGAAATTGGTCTGAATCCTCTGTTTCTCATCAACCAATTTACATGGCTGACTGGAGGCTGTTGAAAGTACAACACCAATTGTCATGATCTTTCTATGAAAGAAATATATGGAAGAAGCATTGCAATAGCAATACTTTCCATTCAATTTTTTAGCAGCAAAGAAAGTTTACTTGTTGTTGGTGCAAGAGCATCACAAAAAAGAGACTGAATACTTGTTGTTGTTTAGTTTCTGTATCCTAGGTTACAATGACATGTAATAAAGTTATCAAGGCAGTTTTATTTGAAACAAATTTTAAGTTACCTTGTGGTTGCAATATAAGAGATCATTGAATTGAAACAAAAATTAAATAGATGGATAACTTTTTTATCATCTACTGTCTACACTTTTACTTGATGAATAAAATTAATTCAAATTCGAGATCTAGCATCTTGAAAAAAAATCAAATGATCTGATCACCATTGGTATTGAAGAAGGACAAGAAGTGTGTTATTGTTAGAATATAGCATGGTAGAGATGGCAGAAGCATTAAAATGATCAATATATCATTGTTGGCTGGGAGTTACAAGTTTAGATTTGTAATGATTATTGCTGCCTCTTTGCATCAAGACAATTAAATCATGATTAGTGTTCTACCAAGTGTATATTCTATTTTCTTTGTAAGTCAATTCACTAAGGAGTACAATGGGTGAAGTGCCAAGCATTTCATTTTGGTCCCTGAGGATGAAGCCATCTATGTTGTTTTGTTTTTGTTGGTGAATGCAAGAGGATTTGTGAGGTTGATACTGTTTTATTTAATTTCCACCTTTCAATGGATTACTAGAAGAAAAAAATCATAATGGAGTATGTAAGAACTATATTACAACATAATATGGTATCAAATCTACTGCTTTAAAATAGATACTAATAGAACAGTTGTAAGGTAGATGAAGCACTAGTGAACATATAAGTATAGTAAATCATTGTCCATGGCAGGTAAAGGCACTAAAATATCTACCATGGATCAATTTGAATGCATGTTTGCAAGAGAGAATTAGGTTTGTATTTGAAAATGTTACACTAACCATTTTACTTTGTAATACCTGGTTCAACTTCTATTTTTTGCATATTCAGATTCATAATTATATTGTTATGTGTTGAATGTGCTGTGCCAACTGAGTTCAGTCTTCATCATGGGTTAAAACTAAACCCAGTGCATTTTCTTAATTTTTACCATTTTTAATTTTAAAGAGGGAAAATTTGCCATATTTGTTTTCAAAGGACAGATAATTGTCACAAGCAATTAGGGTATATTTCTTATGTTTTTGTTCCATTATGACTGAGACCCAATTGATTACTGTTGTCACATTGGCAGTTTTTGACTATTACATGATATTACTTCATACTTGTCCAGATTAACAACTGTAACCTTCAACTCTATGCCTTAAGGAAAGTATTTTCAATTATTTGGTAAGCCTAATCAAATTCAAGTTAAAGATCCTAACCTGTTAGACAAATTTTTAAGATTATTTTAGATCATATAGATTTTTTTAGTTTAGCTCGGAATAATCACCATTAACCACTGCATCATTTGATGTAATAACTCTTTTTCAGAAGTTGATATTCTTTCCTCATGGATCAAAATGAACGTGCTGTATTACAGAAAAAATTTGATTTAAAAAATCATAACAAAAATGGATAAAAACAGAGTATGAATGAATAATCTTAAGTAAATGTATATAACAACATTAATAAAACACTGCCAATTGCTCTAAATAATATGCATCTCAACGGTGACAAAATATCAATTAACAGGAAAGTATTTGCACCCTAGCCCAATATGACCATGATCAATCGGTTTGTTAAGCTACACTTCATGTTTTAGTAAAGCTATCACAGAATTTTTTAACAAATGACAACAGCAAAGATCAGTTACAAGATATTGTATGTTGTGATAATGAATCTTAGTACTAATACTATTTTTGCTGCTTTGCTGGTTTC
This sequence comes from Thalassiosira livingstoniorum, assembly GCA_036939595.1. Classification (NCBI taxonomy): domain Eukaryota; phylum Bacillariophyta; class Thalassiosirophyceae; order Thalassiosirales; family Thalassiosiraceae; genus Thalassiosira; species Thalassiosira livingstoniorum. Next base: position 1,532 of record JALLOT010002663.1, on the reverse strand, counting down.
AGGAAATTTTTCCAATGAAGAAATAAAAAATATGATGGTTTCATATTTCCCTGGATACTTACAGATGAGTTAATACAAGGGGTCTGTATATTTTAGTGCTACTAATGTAGAAATATCAATTTGAACAGAAAATTTGAATAAGGATAAATAAGACACCATTATCAAAAAAATCAGATAAGATTCTTTTAATATGCTTGAATTAAAAAATATATCAAGAAAAATTCTGAAATAGTATCAAAAATAAACTGCTGTTTTGGATCAATGAAAAAGCAAGACCTACATAGATGATGCTATTGTGATTATTTTAAGGAAATTTTTGATTTGAAATTTTTTTACTGCTTGCAAAAAATGGTTTCAAAGCAATGTAGGTACTCTCACATAACTGCATCATTAATCTTGCTTTTTGTCACAAACTATTTTTTAATGATAAAATCCAATGAATTGAACATCCAAAAAGTCATATTTTTAAGAACACACTTTTTTGGAGAAACATTAACTTTCAACCACAAATTTGCCATGCATCAATTCGTAACCACTACTGTAACCATATTTTTCAAAATCTTCTATATTTTGCAATTAATATTTTGATAATATTATGAAAATATGACTTCATGATGTTTTTAGCATAGTTATTTTTCAAAGATTTCTAAAAGAGTTTTTTTAATTATGACCCAAAAAGTAGTTAATTTATTTAATAGTTGCAGAATTTTTACAACTGGTTGCATTTGCCAATCACACCAGTTTTAGTTTCTCCAAATCATATCTGACATTTCAAGTTCCAAATGTAAACTGTAATTTTACAATATAACATTACATGAACATGTTTTTACCTACTTCCTTTGAAATTTGTTATGAGAAGTCAAAATTAATCTAAATTCAAGTATATACATGTCTTTTGTGTAAAAATTTAATATTTTTGTCAATATCAAAACCTGCAGGTGGATAAAAATAGCATGATAATCAAGAAAGATTAATTTCTATGAGATCATATTAAGATGATCATTTTTTTGTAAGTTATTTAATGTACTTAAGTGTACTAATTTAAAATTTTTACATCTGATAATCTTAAACTGATGATTTTGTTCTCTGAAAGGAACTGGCAAACAAAGAAAAACAAAATTTATTGCTGGAATGTCAATACACAAGTAGATACCAAACCAATTGTAACATTAATGTACATAAAATAATTAATAACTCTTAAATATCCAGCCATTGCCTTCCATAATAGGATATCTGAGACATTTATATTTCAGTAAAAAAGTTCTAATGTTGCCATGAGCAGCTCCATTATGAACTTGGAATAACTGAATTTTCATTCCAAAATTACCAATTTTGAGGTATTCTTAATATCAGATTCTTCCATGATAGTTTTTGTTTGAATATGGCTTAAACTGGCACCTTCTTAATGAAACCAGGTGGTAGTTGTACTTAGAGTAGACTTTCTTCAAGTAATTCTTAATTTTGAATTCATGGTCCCCATTAAAGCAGTTGAGTAGGTACCAGTGAATAATTATTTTGAACCAAGTTACTAT
>JALLOT010002662.1:0-12397 GCA_036939595.1 Thalassiosira livingstoniorum | reverse complement strand
ATGTTTTAGCATTTTTTTAGTCGATAAGCGTTTTAGTCGTTAAGAACCCTCCTTAACACAGCTACTAATTGTATTATTATTATGAGTGACTGGATCAATTGTTGATTTACCATGTTGTCTCATTGTAAGTATTGTACATTCTCTCACTCGTCTCAGATGACAGGACATACCTCTAGTAGATAAGATATCTGATGTTCTACCATAGTACTTTTGCGCAATCTGATCAATGCTTACGATAGCAAAATAGAACGGAGGATGCACAGTTCCCTGGTGTTGCCACATTTGTGTCAGTGGATGACCCCGATGCTCCACCACAACATATTTGCATTGTCTAACTCCATGTAGTTTAATATTCCTGTAACATTATTATTATTAGCTTTGGCACAGTTTGGCACATCTGCTCATAAAAAGATAGTCTCGCTCTAGTACTCGCTCTTCGGAAAGTCTGATTATCACTCCAAACTCAACTTTTACCTTATTCCTCATTCAAACATGACAAATCCAACATCTAAGAGCGAGTTTCCTCGTCCTTACAACCGCTACAACCTTTATTTCATCCTCGAGAGGGAGTACATTGTTGCTGTGCGAGGTGGCTCAACATCGTCCCCGCAACAAAACTCGGGTGATCCGGACGTCAACGCTACCAGCCGAATAGAAAGAAGCATTTACGAAGACATCGAGATTCCTCCTTTGCCTACCAAATATCGAATTCTTGGTATGCCTCGCAATTGGTTTGTTCCAAAGTCAAAAGATACGAAGCAACCCCACAGAAAAACCCATGGCGTTGCCTCGTTCAACGAAATGGCCAAAATTATTGGGGCTAATTGGAAGGTCGTGGATGACGAAACGTTGGAATTCCTCAAGACGGTTGAAAAGAGGCTAAAAGATCGCCACTCTCAAGTAGTTGCGATGGGACTCGAAGCTTTACTCGCGAGCAAGTCTCACAAAGAACCTCGTCGTTGGTCTCTTCCAACCATGGCCACTGGCTGCAATAATGACCAGACCTACGATTCACCTCGTGCCACGAAAGAGCTCGCAAGAAATTCGAGTCCTAGCCCAACTGCCCATGACTATTCAATTCCGGTGGACAGCGCGCAAGAAGCTTTCGTTTCTTTTCAACTATCGTCGACACCTCCCGCCTCTAATTGTAGCAAGATTAATCGATCGCTCTCCAACATTAGGCGATCATCGCTACCAGATATCACTGATAGTGTGCATCGTCGTTCCTCAATAATCGCAAAGAGAGGTAATTTCGCTGATCTTCCGAGCCAACATCGTTCGAAGCACAGCAGTTCGAAGGAAATTGCAATCGAGGACCTCATGCCAATCCCGATCGAAGACTTTCGTTGCACGCCAGAGCAGTACGAGATTGAAAGGCCCCTCCGTACCGAGCATAAAAGTTCTGATGAAAGCGATAGTGTTTCCGCGCCCCTACCTGAAAGCAATGCAGTGCCCCTCCGTGTTGAGCGTGAAAGCGGTGCACTGTCCCTCCGTTCGGAGCGTGAAAGCCATGCGGTGCCCCTCTGTCAAGAAAATGACGAAGCTCCCCAGTTTTTCTGCATACAATGCGGTCCGAGCGATGGAGACTGGGTAGACCAGCAGTGGACTGTTTCAGACAAAGTCGCGATGAAAGAATTTGAAGAACCTGTCCTTCCGGTTGGCCCGTGATCGTTCTTGAGCGAGACCAATGCATTCAACACAAGAAAATTGACGATGGAAAGGCAATCGCATGGATTATTTGTGTTTGAGACGATATTTTCATTCTTCATGTTCTGTCATGTTTTCAATTTTTTGTGTCTCGTATATACCTTACACGTAAGGTATCTATTTATACGAGACACAAAAAATTGAAAACATGACAGAACATGAAGAATGAAAATCTAATGCACCTAGCAGTAGACTAATCTTTACTAGTTATTATTATTATTATTAAAATATCGTCTCAAACGTAGGTACTTACTAACTAAGCACTACTAAGGGGAACAGTCTCTGAGAAAATTGCCAAAAAATAAAAGGTTTCATTTTCAAATAAACTTTATCATGAATGCCAAAATCAGGTGTAAGTAATGGGTTCAAAACTGATTTGAATTCAACTGAGTATTTTTGAAATTACTCTCTTCAAGAAGGCTTCCAGTCACCCCATTGTTATACTATTTCATTTAGTAAAAAATGATTGGAGTGGCAGCAGGAATTCTCCTGCCCCTTGCTTATTGATAAAAGACTTTTTGGTAGAAAGTTTGTTTCTCCCCTTCTGATAAAAATGACAAAAATTACAGCCTTGTGTATCCTAAAATGATACTGGATAAAAATCAGACAGCTCTTAAATGTGTGGACTTCTGCCTACTTATCAAAAGCTTACCCAATAATGATATGCGTACAATAATAAATTCAATGCACAGAAGTCATTGTACAATGATTCACTGTTTGATGCATTACTGCAAATACATAATAACTTGTACCACAATATTGTTATCTTAATTTTTTCGGCAATCAATACTAAGAATAACAGTACATGAAATACCAATAATGCCATCCAAGTTATGGAATCTCAATTTGTGTCTTACTCATTTTTCAACTTTTTGGTGGAGGACAATTACAAATCATCAAGTAGTAGTCGGTAACTGTAGATCCCAGTACTAGGATTTCATTTAATTTATTGTTCTAATTTTTCAAAGTATCCTATAAACTAATCTTTGAATTTTGTCTAAAGTAACTTCAAACATTAGTAAGGAAGCAAAAAATGATTATCATAAAAATGGGAGAAAACATTATGCACTCACCTCCTTTTGAAACTTTTTGTAAAAATTGTTAAAGGTGACCATTAAATAGATTAAAATATTGCAAAAATATTTATCTTTGAATTAGCAGAGTAAAGCCACCACACACTCTCTGGATTCAGTTGTTTCATCATGTCATGAAGTGTGGGTCCATTGATACCATGTGCAATTGAAATCAGTTTTTGGAAACACTCTAATCTCTTCAAAAGAAAATGATGCCAAATTGTTGATGGTTGAGACAATCAACCAAAAGTTACTGGAGAGAAGAGAGAATAAAACATCAACATAAATAATTTCTAAATTGATGGTATCGTACATGCAGATGACTTGTGCAGAATCAACTTATTGCAGGGGCAGTGTGGCATGGGCACTGCTGGACTCATACACCTGTCCCACCTCATAGTGTTCCATCTGTGTTGCCCATGGCTGCACCTGGCACAATAGAGTGTTAGTTCTGAGTTGTTTTGACAAAATTTCTGTAGGCTCTAAGCTGATTACACAAGCATGCAAGCAAAAACCCCATCATAGCATACTAGATGCTTCTAACAAGTCAGTAATGAGTATTGTACAAACTTCAACAGAAAAAAGATGCAATAGATGGAATCAATGGTTGGATTTTTTAGCAACAATTTGAAGAATTTTAAGCAAGTTAAAACTAAAACTATGAGTTGGATATCAACTCATTTTTTAGTGTATTGAATTTGAAATCCTCCTGCTTTGTATGTGCTTTGCCTTTGTATTCAATTTTCAAAACATGAGTAGCTAGTAGTGTAGTAACATGTGAAGGTTGCATGGATCATTGAGTAGAAGTACTACATTATCTACTTACTAACCTAAAAGTAATTTCTATGTGCATAATGCATTGAATAACAATGCATCTGATATTTGTGGACAAGCTAGAGCTATTACAGCCTGTCTCATGATCTTGACCAATTCATAACAATTCTTCATCATCTAGGCTATGTTAGTATGTGAAGCTACCCTGTTTGGATGTGTTGAATTAAATTTTACAGCTACCATGATGGATTTCCTACAATCAAAAGAAAAAAATCAATAGAATGGTGGTGGCAATAGCAACTGCTTTCATATGAAATGACATGGAATAGGGCTAATGAAGGTTCAATATTGATCTATGCAATGAAGAAAATGTGCAAAACAAAGGAAAAAGATCAACGAAAAGATGAAATATTCTTACTCAAAAATACGTGATAATTTCTTGTCATATGAACTATCCACAGCCACAATGTTGTATGGACAGCCATTCAAAAATTGCACACAGTAACAGGTTTGAATATTGGCTGCTGTGATTAAAACTGTAAATGCACTGTTTGCTGTATTCCCATGGGATTCATCATTATTGGATTCAGAAATGTATGGTCAGATGATGTAGCAGTACCTGATTTGATTTTTGACAGCAAATTTTTCCATAGAGCCAATCCAAAGTTAACCAAAGCTTGAATGACAGCAAGACAATAATTTTTGTGACCTGACACAAGTTTTTAGTTCTTATTTGTATCCATGATCATAATCTTGTCACCAAATCATGACTAAGTTGACCTTTCTTCTTCAGATAGTCTATCTGAATGCTGTGTCATAAACTCAAAGTTATGGCAAATGGAACAAGCAACACTCCAGTTTTACTGCTTCATCATTTGATGTTAATTTTGGCGTTGTTGCTAGATTCTTCTTCCCAGTATCCTCCCTTTATATAAATGTTCAAAATTATTATCTGTCTATCTCTTTTTTCTCAGTCACTGCAACTCTGTTGTATTGTACATGTGAATATAATAAACCTGTGGTATCAATTATTCTGTCATTGACAGGAATATCCACCATTGATGTTCCTCCCTTATGAACAAGATTTCTCTTCCTTCTGACTGATATTGTCATCAGTTGTAGTCTTGACTCCATATTTTGCACCACTGGAAGCATAATTGATTTTGAGCTGCATTTCAAACTTTTACATCTGGTGCAATTGTCGAGTGCTATATTAAGGAGCTAGCTGCTATTGCATCCAAGTCTTGTTTTACAGATTTCTCTAATTTTTACTCCTATCAACCATTGCAAACTTCTGCCTAGTCAACATGTTGGCTTCATTGCTAAAAGAGGAAAAATTGTCCACTGGTAGCAAATTTGGTGTGTGTGGCTTTGTTCAATTTAAAAATTAATAGAGTACATTGTCATTTGCTCTTTAAGCCATGGTCAAAAGGTATTTTACCTGCAATCTAAGTGCAAGAGTCTGGTATGTTGTTTCTTATATGCTGGCTTCCTCCAAACAAAACCTTTTTCTAGATATTTCTGTTGTTTGGCATCATTAGCTTTTTGATAGCTCTATTCTTCATTGATAGACTCCTTACTAACAACTTCTTGTAAAAAAAAGTTCAAATAGTAGGGACAATCTAGGAAAGTTTTGTGGATCCTGTGTATAGAACCTTTGGTGTTAAACTTTTTATGGACCAGTTGGGATCCTTTGGTGTTGTTTGATGCACCATTTACCTCATTTTTTTCTTTGATTGAAGTTTAATTTTGTTTTCTTTTGATTTTGAAGACTTGTGGCAAGCTCAACAAGTTTTGGAGTAAGTTTAGCTCTGCAACAACACTGCATCACAGCAACACCTGGGGCTTCTATGGTGATTATTATGTAGTTTTTTTCACCTGAGCTGGGCAGTACTTGCTGTTTTTCATAATTTTCATTGTTTCTACTTTGATATCTCTAATGATGGTGTTAAAAAGAATGATATTGACAAGTTTGAGGTCAAATAAAAGGCACAAAATATTGACAATTTTCTCATTCACAGCAAATGCAAAGAGTTATTGCTTCTTAACAGCGTTGATGAGGTATTTTTTTTAGGACATAGCAAAGACTGCGTCATAGTGAGAATTATCTTCCATGTTGCCAAGTTGATGGATATTGAAGCTACATTGTCAGGGGAGTATACTTAATCAGTGATGAATGCAATGGGTGTTGTCACTGTATATTTGGGGCTGGGAGTTGGCTATAGTTTTGGCTTTTTGCTTTTGTAAATTTATGCAAAAATCAGGATGTAGGTAAATGATGATATTGTTGGTGGTAGTTAGGGGTTGGGAGTTTTGGAATAGGAGTTGGTTTTGTTAGTGACAAAAAATACATGATGTCAACTGATGCAAGTGGCTGATAAGATTGCCAATCACATGGAACTGAACAGATCGCTCAGATTCTTTTGAAAATGACAATAAACATGTTGAATGTGTTTTCATTTCATCGGTTGACATAATATAAAAATATTCATCTTTGAATCAACAATATCTGATTTTCAATAATTATAATCACAATCAAAGAAAATTCATCACACGTTTTGTAAGTTGATTGGAGTTGGGTTGGTTTGATCACAATTTTAATGGCTTATGGCTTACAAGCACATACATGTGAACATTCAAACATATAAAACTAAAGTGTAAATGACAGTCAAACAGCATCCAACAACTATGGGAGCTTACATCAACCCCAAAACAATGAAAACTTCCCATCCCCTCAACCTCAATCTATCTCTCAAGTGATTATCAATCAGTAACAATCATCACATCACCACTATGCTTCCTTGTGCTTCAGCCATAAGAGGACTGCTCTCATAATCATAACTGGCTGACACAGGAGGGCTGTTGAATTTACTGGATAAATATCATAAAAAATTTTCAGTTAAAAGGAATGAGTTCCCTTATTGAGACAAAAAATGACATGTTACAAAAAAGAAAAAACAGAAAATTATTTTCTGTATGATTCCTTGTGCTTCAGCCCATCAGAGGACTGCTCTCATAATCATAATTGGCTGGCGACAAAGGATGGTTGTTAAATTTACTGGGTTAATATCATATCATTTTTTTTGTTAAAAGGAATGAGTTCCCTTATTGACACAAAAAATAACATGTTACAAAAAAGAGAAAACATTTCCTCATTTTTTGTGATTTTTTTTGTGCATCATTTACATAATGTTCTCAAGCCAAATTGTTACTGCTGTTGTTGAAGCTGCTGACACAGTGCATTTTGAATTTTTAAATAAAATATATTTTTTTCATCAATGAATATTCTAGATACTGGTTGGTTCAATATTTTATTGTTGTATTTTACTATATTTGTGTCATAAAAATTATTAAGATTTGCATCAAAATAGAACACTAATTAATGCTTTCTCTGAAATTCCTTGAAAGATGAAAAATAATTAAGCTAGATAAAAGTAATGCTTTTAACTTTATTTGAATGCAAACAATGAAAGCAGGAAGACCATTATGACATGTTGTAGATGAATTGTGGTCAAGAAATTATAAATGTTGTGCATTCAAAAATTGTATTTTGATGCATTGGACAACACTTATTGGGAAATTGTAATGAGCCACATGAAAATCAAAAAAGCCTTTCCAGAAAGACCAAATGATCATGCCACTAGGAATATGTCTAGGATGAATCCTATAAATAATGCTTGTTACAAAAACAACCTCCAAAAACACCGCCCCAAGAAGTAAAAAGAAGAAGAAGAGTCCTTTTCTGTCACTAAAAATGTAATCTAAAAGAGATCAACCCCCTATTCCACCATCTAAATAAACACCTCCACCACAAAGTGGAAAATTAATTTTGACTTATTGAAATTTTTAGGAATAAATATGTTAAAAATACTTCTTCAGAATGTTAGCAAGAAAATACAATCCAAACTCACATAACTCTTCTGTATCCAGAATTTTCAGATGAAGATTGAAAAGCTTTTTCTTGACAAATTAACAATACACAGGAGTAGCTGAAAAATAATTCAAGATGGTTGATTTGATTTCTGAACTATGATTATAGTTCTGGGTTGTGTAATTTTAATCTTTCAAAGAAGTTTCCAGGGGGTATCATTTGATCATTTTTAGTATTTGCTTTCTTTTTATTGAACTATGACACAGATGTAACTGTGAGCAGCTGTGAAAATTTTCAGACAAGCCTTCTTGGCCCAACACTCATGCTAAGCCAGTAGAATGATGTGACTAAGAAGTAGGTATCCTCTTTATTAAAAAATGAAGAAATTTTTTTCTTTCCATCACTAGACCTAAATTTTCATCTATCAATATGTTACAATTTTGATTTCAGTTTAGTTCACACCAGTTGATTCTACACTTGGTAGTAGTTGATCAATTGATGCATTTGCTCTGAGTTTGATTGTTTGTGCTGCATTTTGTTCCATTATGTTTAAAAATAAATCTAGTGATTAAGTGATTGTATTTCCCTTGTGTTAACATCAAGAGGTAGCCTGAATATTCTGGTCAGAGAGTGCCTTGTAAGCTAGTTTTTTCAATTGAATTAACACAGAAAATATGTGCATTTTGTTTGTTATTGCCATCTTGTAGACTAGAATTATAAATTTTCAAATCTAATGAAAACTTAAATTAGAAACAAATTTTAGCTCACAAATGATTTAGTAAGATGTAAAGGTGCCAAAACTTGAATTAGTCTAGTAGATACCTTCTGAAAGGTTAGGTTGTGGCCTTTTGGAATGAGAGCCAATATTGTTACCACTAATTCTGTATTAGGCACCATTACTATTACTGCAATGTGTAACAATGTGGTAGTTAATAAATTTTGGCAATTGTTTGTTTTGGGCATTTTTTATTTCATGCATCAAACATTTCAATGATTAAAAACAAAGTCATATGGCAATTACTCTTTTGAAATGATTTCAAATGTCAGATTGCACAAATTCTGTCCCATAGAAAAATGAAATGGAATTTGATGCAATGGCATCAGATGGCACCAGATGACACCAGATGGCACCAGATGGCACTGGCAATTCCATGTAGAACTTCCAGTGTCATTCATGTCACTGGAAATAGACTAGAAACTTACCCTTAGAATGGTCTGTGTCATCCTTTACCATTTTGGGGTCACTTTTCAATTCATTGAGTACCATAGTAAGTACTACTTCACTTTACATGCAATGCACATGATAATAATAATAGGAATAATAATGTTAGGAGTATTATTCCATAATCTAGATTGTGACTATTATTGACACTTTGCTTGATAAAAATGAGTATTTTTATTGATTCATTTCTACCTTCAACAAAAAGTTTCAAGTGGTTCCAAAAGAAATACCATAATCATCTCAATCAAAACCAATTATTTTTCATCTTTTTTAAACAGTTTTTGTTTCATTTTTTTTTTAAGATTTATTATTTTGAAAAAAGTGTGTTTTTTTCATTTTAATAGACTTTCAATTGAATTTCTATTTGTATATGAGTATGAGATTGGGTTTGAATCATATTTGTTGTAGGAACATATTTGACATCACTCTGGCCAGATAATAATCCAAGAAATGGCCATGACACAGAAAAATGGAAATGACATGGAAAAATGTCCATATGGAATTTCCAATGGCATCTGGTGCCATCTGGTTCCATATGGGTCAATTAATGAATGGAACAGAATCATGTTTCACAGAAGAATGGAACAGAAAAATGTGTTGTTGAGCATAATTAATTGACAGGCTTTTCTGCTCTCAACAAAATAAGAATATTAAAATTATTTTTCTTTTCAAATATCAAGAAGAGCATTATTGACCAAAAAAAAATCCAATCAAACTTTTCTTTTTAAATTTTAGTGATTTAGATATGGTTCCTGATCCATTGTAACTGCAGATTACTGTTTACAACAATAAATAAACCATCACCCAAACTATTTTATTACTTGGGTTTTCCCTTGGAATGAGATGTTTATTATGTGCTGTTATTGCCCATGAAAATAATTTGCATTCAAAATTTATCAAAAACACTGGGACTGGGACAACAGAACAATATCATATATTAAATATTTGCCATTATTTTAATAAACTAAGAGTTTCTATTTCTAGTTACAATCAAAGATTCATGTTGTCTTGGTGTTATTTTGGTAATGGGATGGAAGGATGAATCCAATTGTGAAATATAAAACCTGATGTTTTTTAGATGAACTGTATTCAGCAAAGAAGTACAATGTTCAACTGAAAAGTAGCCAGAAAAATTAAAAATCAAAATTCAGTGTGTTTTTTATGACCAGGCAGGGCCCCTGACACAGTGTGTAGGTTTGGTGCATGGCGTGTCAGTAAACTTTGATGCCACCAGATTCATTTTGAATTAACATTCATAACCACTAAACAATCAAAACACTAGATAAAAAGAAAATAACTTGTGGTTGCCAGATTTATGGGCATTTTAACACTAGAAAACATTTTACAGTAATTTGCTCTAGGTATCTCATAGCAATGATAAAATTAGTAAATCTCTAAAATTGGAGAAAAATTTTACCATGTGTGCACATTACACAAGACACAAGAGTCCAAAAGTAATGGAACTGCAGTCTGGTATAGTATACACAAACCCACGTGAGTGCTGCTGCTGGATTTGGTTTCAGAGTAATACCTGGAGCAATCTTACTATCAAAACTTTGTTTGGGGACCTCACCATGCATCATTTGTCATAATTCATTCAAATTTTATGTGTTGGCTATTTGGATGTGTATGTTTTGGGTCTGATCAGCTATTACAAAGTATAATACTATTTACACTATAATGACTATAGTGAACCTAGGTTCCATACCATGCTGGGCCCTACTCAAGATATTTTTGTCTAGATGGTAATGATTGCTAAATGCCCTTTTCTTAACATCATAGAACTTTGAAGATTGTTTGTGATGACTTCTACACAGCTACATGCCCAAATAAATTGCCTAAAACTTTTTTGTTTTTGTACCACTATTTTCCATTTCACCAGGTGTGTGTGCTCTCAACAGAAATAATGGTATCTGCTGAAAATTTGGAGTTTGTTTGTTCATTATTCAACTCAATGGTAAAACATTTGCACTGCTACTTAATTAGAGTGTGCTCTATCAACTAAATTATTGTGATCCTAATAGTTTATTTGGAAGAGTAGATTCAAACATAACTACAAACCAATTCATCTGGTAGAACATAGTTTAAAAGCTGCTTGCTTTTCTTTGAGTATTTTTTGTTTTGATCTGTCTTATCATGTCACAATGTCTGTGGTTGTCTGTTTTTGAACAATAAAATCTCCAACTTCAATTAAATTTATAAGAACAAACAAAATCAAGTGGTTATTCTGCTAGCCTTTACAATACTTCTACTTCAGCTCAAAAGGACAAAGTGATATTATCGTGGTTGCTTCATCAGTATCAACAAATGATTTTTGTCATTTCAATTTCACTAAATGATGCCAGTATCCAGGCAAACATTAATTTTATTGTGTGAAGCAAATGTTCAGGAGTTTCCATATCAACCAACTATTCTGGATAGAGTAGCAGTGTAGTTTTCCATTTTCCCTGTGCCATTTGCACACTGCCTTTATTAATGTCATAGATGATTATTTATTTCAAAGGCCAGATGAGATGACAGAATCTGATTTCTTTGTAACCAGTTTATTCAATTAGTGGTTCCACTATGACTGGTTTATTAGCAAATTGATTTTTTCAAAATAAATGACTATGTACTTGATGGAGGAAAAATGGTACACCACATTACTGAGGGAGAGTATGGTAAGCTTACCCAACATCATTTTTTCATCTAATATATCTGGTTCTTGAGACAGTGAGTGCAAGATTGTTTTATTAAAAAATAATAGTACGAACATTATATAAAAATTATCAACCAGTTCTGATGCAAATTATTTTTTTTCATTTTTAGACCTTTTAAAAATGAACATTTTGATTGCTCAAATATGTCTAGTTTCAAGTTATGGTTTTTACCTTAAATTGTTCCAATCATGCAAGGAAATGACCACACTCTATATCTGGTCAAAGTAGAATACTTTTTCCTTCAATAGGAATATGTAGAAATATAGGCACTACCATAACAACTACTAACAAAAGTAAATGGTTCAAACAAAATTTGTCTGACAACATCACTAACTTTTATGAATGAGGGTAACATATTTACCATTCACCCTTTGTCCTTCATGGGCTCATTTACCAATAACCATGTTATTTATCTGGTAATTTGTCAGCAAATTTGAAATTGACCAAGTAAAAATGTGACTACTACCCTCATCCTTAAAGTTTATGAGGAAATACACATGGTAATCAGGGCAAACAATGGAAATTAGAGTAAATTTGCATATAATCATGAAACTGCCTATTCATAATTGCATTTTTTTGTGTAGCATTTGTTTTATTATCCAATATTGTTAGTAGGTCATGTATGCTTAGTATTTATGAAGTTATGTGTCAAGTTGGATTTTAAGTATTATCAAGTATGTATGTGCCAATGCCTTTGTTGAATACAGTAAGTAATGTTAATTGGTTAAGGTAAATCTGTGGTTTGATGTGATAATCGGAAAGGGCAATATTTCACTTTCCTTCATTGATGGGTAATGACTATACCCCAATGAAAAGCTGGTAAAAGATTATCATTTGTTGGGTAATCTATCACGTAAACGCAGTTCTTTCTATGATGAAAATTGACTTGTGCCACCTTTTAACTATTTTCACTTAGTTGATTGGGATGGGCTCTGGGAGGTTGCTGATATTTGTGGCAGTTGATGTCAACCCATTCAGTTTGACTTGTCATCACGTCTCCAAAATAAATAATGTTTCTCGACCAGTGAACAAGTTTTGGCTGACAAGATGA
>JALLOT010002661.1:0-15909 GCA_036939595.1 Thalassiosira livingstoniorum | reverse complement strand
GCTGGAGAGAGTGGTCAATAACATGGTGTTGGCTGGTGACAAGCTCATTGGAGAATGCAGCAACCTAGTGTGTGAGCTCAGAGAGCTACAAAAGGCGATGTGCAGGCATGAAGTGGCACTGGAATCACTGACCCAAGAGGACGTCGTTCACTTCCTGTGGGGCATTCACTATGATTGTCGGATGTTCTTTGCAGACGGTGAAAAGTGGGAAGAAGGTGATCGCCTACCAAGGAGCCGGTTGAACTACATCACGGGCAACTTGGAAGCAGGGTGCAGGCTGCCGCGCTATCATCATTGCCCCATCAACCAATTCCTAGGCCGCAGAGAAGAGCAGCCAGCCAGTTACCGGTCCACAGTCGCACCACCAACTCCAACATCGGACACAAGGAAGAGAGATTATGATGCAAGCACAGGGCAGTCGGGAGCAACAGTAACGAATGGAGACAGGATCCCTGGACTGGCCAAAGTCGGCGAGATGATAAAGAAGGAATTTCCAAATACGACCATGCCACAGTTCCTTCGCAAGGCAAGCATCAACCCCAAATATCTCAAGCTCAACAAGTCGGGAGCCTGTCTCAATTTCAACATACTGGGCACTTGCAAGGATGGATGCTCCTACTCTCACAAGGCAGTGCAGATGTCTGATAACCGAGTGGAAGCAGTGGTGGAAAAGTTGGAGGCCGGAATTGAGGAAGCTAGACACAAAAAGAGTCGCAGGTGAAATGCAGACCCAGAAGCATCAGTGCTGGGCGGTTTGGGCATGACACGACCCTCCTCACCAAGCTTAGCTCCTCCTGTGCCAACCACCAGGAGTCGATCACCATCTCCCACACCAAAAAAGGCAGTATCCTTTCAACCCACATCCATCCCCACTAAACGGGCTGCATCTCCCGCACAGGACCAAGGCCCTAAGAGGAAGAAGTCCAGATGGGACAAGGCACCACAGTTTGAACCAGGACCTCCTTTTTGGGTGGGGCAATGGGTCCTGCTGACTCAAAACAATGCGTCCCAGGAAGTGCAAGTCGTCCAGGCCAACCACCTGCAGTATCAGGTCAGGACTCTTGCAAATCAGATTATCCTCGTCTCAAACCCCCAAACATTGCTTCCCAAAATCATCCCGACTAAAGAGACACCACCAACCTGCAAGAGTCCACCTCCTCCACCCCCTGATTCACCGCCAGAAAAGGAATTATACCCCAAGCATCAAATGGAAGGATGGGATAATGCAACTGCTGTCACCATGGACTTAACAGAGTTCTCGGACGAGGATGAAACATATTACTCTGGACACAGTGCAATTACATCGGATGAAGAGAACTCTCTTGCATTGGAAAAGAATGAAGTAGCGGAGATCCTGGTCGACAGGGATGATAAAGACCTCTTCCCAAAAGCTATCCCCTCCTCAATCTCGTTGTGCTCGGCCAACATTGCAACACCTCAAGCAACGAAAGTCATTGCATCAACTCAGCCAGTATACCCCCAACCGGCAGTCTCAGGAGCAAATCCAACGGAGTCACCAGGTAAGCCAAAATCGTTAATGCAAATACAACCTTTGGCCAGTGTGCACCCGTTTGCAAGCACCCTGAAGCAGTGGGAGGAAGGAATTGATGTTGATTGTGGACCAGACTGGGAGT
Organism: Thalassiosira livingstoniorum; assembly: GCA_036939595.1. Lineage (NCBI taxonomy): Eukaryota > Bacillariophyta > Thalassiosirophyceae > Thalassiosirales > Thalassiosiraceae > Thalassiosira > Thalassiosira livingstoniorum. The sequence goes on along the minus strand of JALLOT010002661.1, from coordinate 14,275 downwards.
GGGACATTGTGGAGGAAGCGGTCCTGCATGGGCCGCACCCATCTGCCTGTACGGAGGAATCATATGAGCTATTTGCGGAGGACATCACATACCAAGAGAAGGCGGGGTTCTGTCGAGTCTTTACATGGGATGAGCTCCAACAATTGAGACCGGCAAAGTTAAAAATTTCACCCGCAGCAGTGGTTCCACAAAAGGATCAAAGGGGGCGTATCATCCTTGACCTCTCATTCCCCGTATACCGCATCATTGACGGGAAGCCGGTGATAGTCCAAGATAGTATCAATAATACCACCGCCATCAAAGCCCCGCAGATCCCAGTGAAAGAAATTGGAAAAGTTCTACCTCGACTGTGCAGGTTCATGAAGGATGTGCCCCAGGGCGCCCACATCCTTTTCTCCAAATTGGACACAAGCGAGGGATTCTGGAGAATGGTGGTGAATGGGGACAATTGTTTCAATTTCGTATATGTCCTCCCCCAACCACCAGGCAACCCCATAAAAATTGTGGTCCCATCAGCCCTGCAAATGGGATGGGTGGAAAGCCCAGCTTTCTTCTGTGCAGCAACGGAAACAATTCGTGACTTGATCAACTATCATGTTGACTGCAAGACACCACTACCATTTGACCCTATTGAAAATGAGATGGATATTGAGCCAATTACACCACGGGCCCGACAGCGCAACCCCAACAAACTCATCCAGGTCTATGTTGATGATTTCTGCAAGGCTGCCACCCAATCGTCAGACGAGGCCTTCATCCCAACCATCAGCAGGGTCGCTATTCACAGCATCCACTCAGTGTTCCCACCTCCATCCGTCACAGGGCACCAGAATGGGAAGAATCCAATCTCAACAAAGAAACTGAAGAAGGGGGAAGGCAAGTGGCGGCAAGAAAAGGAAATGATTGGATTCCTCTTCAATGGAAGGGCACACACGGTCCAGCTACCAAAGTCCAAGTCGGATGCTTACATTGCAGACACCTATGCCATGCTCAGGAAGAAGAAAGCCCGACTGCGGAAGTTCCAGCAAGTGGTGGGAAATTGCGTCATTCATCCATGGTGCTCCCAGCTGCGACAGGTTTCTTCACCCCAGTCAATGCAGCACTGAAAGGATCTCCCAAAATAATTGGCATGGGCAAAAGGTTGGAGCTGCGACAATGCTTGAAGGACCTCTGCATCCTCCTCAAGAAGCTGGCAAAGTGACCGACCCATGTGGCGGAGCTGGTTATTGACCCACCGGGCTATATTGGGATGCATGATGCAGCAGCAGAAGGTGCAGGAGGTGTATGGTTTTGCCTGCTTCACTACATGGAGCCGATAGTATGGAAGGTTGGATTCCCAATGGATATTGCAAAGGAAGTTGTCTCAAGAGCCAATCCAAAAGGTCGCCTTACAAATTCAGACCTCGAGCTTGCTGCAGAAGTCTTTGCAGTAGGAGTGCTTATCATGGTGGCCAGGGTCAAACGCATTCCCATTGGCACGCTCTGTGACAACACACCAACGGTGGCATGGATTGCACGGATGGCAGCCAAGGCAACTTCGGTGATAGCAGGACGGCTTCTGCGAGGTTTGGCAGTGATGATGCGTACCAATGAGATGGGACCCCTCGCCACTACCCATGTCGCAGGCGACAACAACATCATGGCAGACATTGCTTCCAGGCCCACAAAGGCGAAATCCTTTTTTCGCTCCAACTCACATCTACCCACTGACAATTTTCTTGCAAACTTTTCAACTGCTTTCCCACTGCCTAAACAGGCGTCATGGCGACTGGTGCAACCTCATCCAAAACTAATTTCCAACGTCTTCGAGACGCTGCGTGGCAAGCGATTGACAATGCAACAGTGGATGCTCCGGCCAGGAAGAAGAGTTGGGACAACTGGTCGTCTTCAAGACGCTGCGTGGCAAGCGATTGACAATGCAACAGTGGATGCTCTGGCCAGGAAGAAAAGTTGGGACAACTGGTGCCACTTCACCCGGAATGAAGGCCTTGACCTCTATCTCCAGTCATTGAGCCAACCCAACAAGCTTGATGCACTGCTTGCCTTTGCTCAATCCATCCGGGAAGGAAACTACGGCAGAGGCTCTCAAATCGGAGTTCAAAGTGTCGAAAAGGCTCTTCGACACGTTGCCCAAAAGTTTGTTCTGGACGGGTATCCCGACCCAAGAAAAACCTCTCAAGGCCAGCATGAGTTGGACCTCCCGGTCCAGAGGCTCCTCAAAGCATTCAAGTACAAAGACCCCCCACCAAAGCCCAAGTTGGCTATCCCAGTCACCACTGTTGTGACAATTGCCCTGGGATACGGCATGTCGATCCATCACAAAGCTGCGGCTGACCTGGTGATTGTAGCATTCTTCTATCTGCTGCGAGTCGGCAAATACACTGCTCCAAACAGGCCACGGAGGAAACGAACCAAGCCACTGTGCCGCAAGGACATCAAGCTCTGGCGGGATGGACGCATCATCCCACACTCTGCCCCGCTGGCAACCCTCCTTGCTGCTGACAGTGCCACCATCTCAGTAGAAAATCAGAAGAATGGTCACAAGGGAGCGACGATCCACCACGAGGCAATCCCTTCCCCAGCATGCCTGGTGAAAGCCCTCGCCCGTCGAGTGCACCACCTTGCTTCAAACAGTACCAATGACGCCCTGACCCTGGACATAGTGTTCCACCCTGGCAACGAAAGAACCCAGGTGTCAGACCGTGATATCACTGTGGCAGTGCGCTGGGGGGCAACCAAAGATGGACTTTTGAACCAAGGTTATACCACCAAGCGCATTTCGTCCCACAGCCTTCGGGCCGGTGGAGCAATGGCCCTCAAGCTCGCAGGAGAATCTTCTGAAACCATCATGCGAGTAGGGAGATGGACGTCACTCACATACTTGACGTACATCCACACTCAAATTGGCGCCCTCTATCGTGGCCTATCCACTAAGATGGCGTCAGCAATTCTGTTCCAGAATGTTGGTTGATCCGCTATCCGTCTCCCGGGGTTTCTAACGGTTTCCCTCAGCACACGGCTGTAAATGGCACATGATCTAAACTCATTCCTGATGCAGAGGCCCCCTGAGTCACCCCCGGGGTCCCTCTGGCTATTCTCGACCAAGCGACGGATCTGGGCGAGTAGGACGCAATGCGATAATCATTTTGTTCTTGCAACCCACCGAAGCAGGGCTGGAACTCCGCCGGCCTTGGTTCTGTGAATCGAGCTTCACTGAGGGGGCATGTCCCTCGTCCGCTGGAACAACAAGGTTGGAGGCGAACAATCACAGAGCAAGCACAACTCCAAGCATGATGTGGGCGGCCTAGGTGGGTGCGAATTTTGCAGTGGGTGGTGCCTGCCAAACCTCAAAGTTTTGGTAGTGTAACCACTTTAGTAGCTTCGCAGTTCCAATTCGGCCAAACACAAAGTCTCTCACTTAGTATGTCGTAGTTTTGCCTCTGGAGTGGTGAGCTCAACAAAACTTAGAGCGAATGGCAGAGGAGGCTAGTAGCGCCCTGGGCAACACACATAGTAGCACAGCTGCCTATCTGCAATAGGAAAAACAAAAAGACGGGCTGTCAATTTTGTAATTCTTCAAAAAGCTGTTTTATTTTTCCTTTTCTGATCCCCAATCCCAATAAGCTTCTTTAAATTTCAACATGTAAGCTTGAGTATCCCCATTGTCCTTGTACATCAAGTCCAAACTTCAAACCAAGAAGAAAAGAAGTAAGAAAAAAAATGAAAAACAAAATAACCTATAAATGAATTGCAAAAAGAACCAGAAAATACAAAGTGCATAAAAAATATTGAGAATATTTCTTGAATGGTATCACCACAAAACAACTCAAAATCACATTCAAAATCAAACTCAAAATCATGTATACTTAAATGCAAAAATCATATTGAGACCCAATATTTCTCACATGATTATGCAAATCAATATTGTTGTAAAGTGTCTGCAAGATGACTTGATAATTCACTTGACTTCACTTTAAATATTTAGTCACAAAAACATAGATACCACCACAATGTATCCATCTGCCTTTTGTATTTCATCTAATACAGAGTCAGTGTGGTACTTTGATTGTATTTCATTGCAGAGATAATGAGCAAAAAATAACCTACAAAATAACCTACAAAACAACTTACAAAACAACCTACAAAATGCCCCCAATCAATGGCAACATACCAGTCTTAATGTAACATGCAACAGATCCAACAGTAAAGCCTTTAACTACATGCAAAATTCTAGAAAGTCTTTAACAATATTCCTTGAATCTAATCACTGCAAACTTACTTGAAATTGCTCTCAATATTATTATGTGTCCTCAAATGCAAATTGATGATGAGACTGATAATTCTTGAATGATACTGAGATCACAGCGTTGTAGTAAAGTGGCTGTAAGAAAAATTGAGATTACACTTGACTTTACTACTAATCTAAATCTACAAAAATATAGGTACCACCACAATGTATCCAGCTGCCTTTTGTGTTTCATCTAATATAGAGTCAGTGTGTTACATCACTTGTGTTCCATTGCAACGATAATGAGAAAACAAAATAATTTACAACATAACCTGCAAAATAACCTACAAAAGACCCCAGTCAACAACTATATTCAACAAGTCTTAATGGAACATGCAACAGATTCAATAGTAAAGCCAATCTATATACAAGATTCCTTTCAGTACAACACAACAAAAGACCAAAAATATTACAGTTTACAAGCAACAAAGTCCTCACCATACAACCAACATTAGACAATAACAAAAAATATGTATGCACACAACCAATAAAGTAGCTGTAAAGTGCCTACAGAATTAATATACAATAAATGAAAAAAAAACCAAACCAAGAAGAACAGAAGTAAAAAATGATGAAAAAAAAATCTGGGATTCAAAATTACTGAAAGAGCCAGAAAATACAAAATGCGTAGAAAATATTCAAGATTCTTAAATGCCATCACCACAAAATTACTCAAAATCACACTCAAAATCATGCATACTTAAGTGCAAAATTCATATTAAGATATGATAATTTTTGAATGACAAAGAGAAATCAATGTTTTAGTAAATTGGTTGCAAGAAGATTTGATATTACACTTGACTTTACTACAAATCTCATACTACAGAAATATAGGCACCACCACAATGCACCCAGCTTACTTTTGTGTTTAATCTAATGCAGAGTCGGTGTGGTACTTCACTTGTCTTTGATTGCAAAGATAAAGAGCACCAACTTTCAGGTCTGAAATCTTACTCAACATCTATGATGAGAAATCAAGATAAAACAATCCATCAGTCGAAACATACAATTTTATTTTATTTCAATTCATCAGACCCGCATTAGATAAAAATGAAGATGAAGATGAAATTCGTAATTGCTCAAATAGCCGCTTTGCCTTTTTTTCTGCCCCCCAATCCAAAAAGCAGCGGTGAGCGTCTTTTATTTTTGCAATGTAAGCTTGAGTCTCTCCAATTTCCCTGTACATCAAAGCCCATAATTCAAAGGCATACGCTTCGAAAATGCACGAATCTGCTCCTAATTGCGGCATCCACCGAAAGTTGGTAGCACTCTGCGGCTTTTTTATAGTTTCCGTCTGAGTAGTGTCACTCCGCTTGCAGTAACGCACGTTTATTCTCCCAATTCCATTTGCTTACGTCAACCCATTTATCTAGAACGTTCAAACATTCTACCCCGAAATCATACCATTTGGATTCTCCAGTCTTTCGTGCCAAACGAAACATGCTTGCACCTTGAACGAATGATTCATGAGGACCTCGATTGACAAAGGTCCCTCCTTTCACTCTTATCTTTTCAATTTTCAAGAGAATTTTTTCTACTTCGTCAAGATCATCACATGAAGCAACTCTCAGGTTATTGTTCAAAATGTGGCACAGAAGCTTCATATCTTTTGTTTTTGTTGCACAGTCAAGTAAGTCGTCTGGATAAAGCCAGTTGTCCCTTGTTTCCAGAGGATTCTCTGGCAGTTCAATAAAAGCAGCAGCAAGCCCATGGTAGGATGCGATCAATAATCTCATGCAGTTGATCTGCTCATATCGTTGCTAAAATTTGAGCACACAAATAAATATTAGTATAAGTTGAGCAGAAGTGAAACAGATCGTGCCTTGTTTCTACTGTACCATTTCATTAATGAAATAAATATAGTCCTTTGTGAGCTTTTGAAGTTTTACCCCACCAATGTTTTGATACAGACAGTACGACATTGCAGCTGTACCTCCGAGTTCAGGATTTCCTGTCAAAAATTAAACATTGGTGTCATGAAATTTGAAAAAAGTAGGGCAAAGGTGCGGTGAAACATGGGGAGTCCATACCTGATGAAATTAGGTTATGAAACGATTTTAGAAGAGGGTCATAGATTGCTTGAATTGGTTCAACCCTATTTGCAATCATGGTATAAAAGAAAAAGTTGACCTGGATTTGGAAGAGTTAAATAGTAATAGAACTATTGTTAGAACTATCCAGTTTTGTCCGATGAAAGCATGCCATATCACTTACACTGCCATGCTGACCATCAGAAACTGGATTGTCTAGCATTGTTAGAGCTAATTTTCCAATTCGATATCCTGTCGGAATGTTTCATAGAGAAGGATGTGGTGTAAGTACTTATCTACTACAATATTTGGGGCGGAAGATGTAAGAAACCCACCTTCTTTGATCTCCTGACTAATGTACATATAAGTGTAAGCAAAATTGATGACACCAAAGGCAGATTCTTGACTGATTCCAGCACTCAGTGTGAGATCAACCATTCTACAAGCAAATAGGGCCCCCATCCGAGAATTCATCCTAAAACAAATATTAAGTGCCAACTTCAAGAATCTCAGTACAAGGAGTAGTTTCTTGTCCGTAATGAGAGGCAGGTTATCAAAATAGTCCTTTTGAATTTTTTTCAAAGACTCCGAAGTCTTTGTCATGGCCCTGGGGTTGGGATTAGAGTCGGTAGAAGGTGAATATAACATCGGAGTGACTGCGAACGAGAGCAAGAAAACAAAAAGACTTACTGTTGAATCACTTTGCCATCAGGTATTGTGCTCACCACAGGGAAAGATTCTCCGAGTATTTGCCCCAAAACAGTAACGATGCATAACCTGTACGCCTCTTTCAGATCTCCAGAGGACACGGTGCCCAATATAAGAACGTGGTAGGCTTCAATTTTGTCCAGAGAACAAGAAGCATTGGCAAATAACCATTCAGAAAAGTTTTCATGCGCCCATGCCGACCTTCAACAAACAAAGCATACGCTCCAGCTTCATACAGTTGTTTTGATAGAGTGTAGTCGGTTGCCCAATGTCCAAAATTAAGCAATCCTATGCCTTCTTCAATGTAGTGAAGGGCACTGCTAAAATTCGAAAGTTGCATTGAATTTTGAGCCGCTTCCAGGTTAAGATGAGAGTATTGGCTCCGCTTGGGCCCAAAAGGGATGAAACGCCTGTCGATCCTGTTTATTTGGTCCACAACAAAAAATATGTAGGGACCCAATTTTTCAGAAGGTGGCATTGTTTGAATAAGCCGATCGGCGATGAATGTGTGGAGATTACTTTGTTGCGATCCAACAGGTATCATGCTGTATGCCTCTTGTTGAATAACATCATGACCGAATTTGAAGCCACCATCGATCTTCATCACAAATCCTTCACGAACGGCTACCTCCAGCGGAGCGCTCATGTCCCCTACTCCAAGAAGTCGATACACCTTTTGATCCAAGCTTGATCCAAAGCAAGCAATCACTTTCAATGCAGTCTTAACGTTCGGCTCAAGGCCATGTATCCTACCCGCGAAGATTTGCGCAACGCTGTTATCCTATGTAATGAATGTAAGCAAACCAAATCACTTTGAGTATTTGTTTGTTTTCTTTCGCCATTGCATTTCAATAATGCACGCGAACTCACCATTTGCTTCTCTTGAATCTTCGCCATGTCCCAAACCCATCTCTTTTCGTTGAGGCTGAAATAAAGGAGTTTTTCTTTTGTGACGACTTCAACATACTGCAACAGGTACAAAGGATTTCCTAATGTTTTGGCGAAGATGAGATTACCCAATGGCCGGGTGATGCGAGTTGGCAAACGGAGTGCAAAGGAAATCGTGGAATTAATTTCCTCTCTGCATAGATTTTCCAAAAGAATTTCTGCAACCGCAGTACCGTCTTTACCCATGACACTTTTGCATTTTAAGAGGTCTGATATTTCACCGTCATTTCTATGCATGCCTATAATCAATAGTCCCGCTCCATCATCTCCGCTTCTGAACTCATGAGTCAGTGCTGTCAGAAGCTCGAGGGATGGTGCGTCTGCCCATTGACAATCATCAAGAATGAAAACAACAGGGAATCCAGAATGAAGAGAAATGGCATGAAGTAATTTGGCAAAAATGAAATCCATTCGAGTTTGAGCTCCGCCGACGCTAGAGATGTGACCGCCAAAGAGAAAGTTACGGGAAAGATGAAATGACGATTTTAGATGCAGAAAGATAGTTGGCTCATTATTTATCAAGAATGTCACAGACCTTGGTGACAGAAAGACGCCGTTGCATTCATTGGTGCCTGCAAAAATTCTTCCAAAAGTGGGGAGTAGTTCACGTAACGTGGCCATCTCTCTTTGGCTTTGTCCGAGATATGTTTCGAGGGTCTTGGCAACACCGGCTAGAAAAGTGGAGGCATCTCCACTGCCAGGTGGATCATTCCCACCAGAAGACTGGAGCAACAAGTTTGAAAAGTATTTGTCTAGCGCCGACGATATTTTGCCGAATGGCTTGGCTAACAACAAATGCACAACAGTGAATGAAAAGATCAGAAATTGAACATCACATCGATGTTAAATAATTCATCACACGCTCCGTACCTTGCTTCATCATGTCAAATTTGCACGATATTATTGGGACATCGAAGGTGCCATTGCTATGATGTTCTTGTCTTTGGATTCCATTTGAAGCATAATTCATTTTAAGCTGATGTGTAAATTGATCTATTAGACTTGTTTTTCCAACTCCGGACTCGCCTGAAACCCAAATTACAGATGATCCGGCATCTTGAGAAACTTTTCTAGCAGCAATGATCAACTTATCCAACTCTTTTTCCCTGCCCTTGAAATGTAGTTGGGCTGCTAAGCCTGAAGTGCTAGAATTGGGGTTGAAGGAAGAACAGCAGCTGACATCATAAAGAAAGCACTTTGGATGTTCCACCATTTGGCTCAAATCCGAAAGCACATCTTTCATGGTCATCGAGTCACCACTACTTGTCCCTCCAATATCATGCTCAGAGCGGCATTTCATATCAGCGATTAACCGACAAAGTGACCTAGGAACCCCGAGTGAACGCAGCTCAGACATAACATTTTGATCTTCTTTTTTGCGCAATTTATGATTGGAAGGCTTACTTGTATCTACATCATCATCAAATATATCGTCAAGGTTGAGGAAATCTTCAAATTGGTCATCAATTGATTCACTCTGATTGTTTTCAGTCTGATTGCAGCTTGTTAAGAGCCGACCAACGGTGAACAGTTCGATGAAAATGCTGCTCAAACATTGAAACATCTGCAAATTATTTCTCCCTGCTGTTGCATCGACAGACTTCACGAGGTGCCCCTGTTCAAAAAAATCTTTGCTTCCATTGAGAGGATTGCTCGTAGCTTTTGTGATGCTCAAAGACACAGAGCTTGAGTCCAGAAGATTTGATTCTTTCCTTAAAGTTGCCGCAGCTCTGCCTTGAGAAGAAACAATATCGGAATCGATTGGAGCAAGTAATGACTTGACCAACTTACAAGCAATATCAACGGCGATGGGAAGGTAACACAGCAAGTAGCTTCTGTTTTGCCCAAGATGGGAAGCAGTCGATGATGTCGTGGGGATCCACTGAGCTGCCATGCGAATCCATTCATTCAACTTCATCGTAACTTTTGTATTACCAATGTTTGAGATTTCTTGCTGCGGTAGAGTCTGAACTGTTCGCGTTTCTTGACGAGCCGGCAATGCTGTTGTGGCGTTCGCTAAGGGCGTGCCATTCATCCAATTCGATTGAATTCCAGACGAGGATGCAAACACAATCGGCAGAAAACTCTGTTGGGGCTGTGATGCTTCCATTTGAAGATTCGGCTGCTGCTGGAGTTGGTCGGAATGATACGAAAGTGCCTGAGGGTTGCAGCCATTGTTAATGAAAGTTGTAGTTGTAGTTACTGTCGTGATGGCTTGAGTGCGGAAGGCATTGTCAGCGGTAACAACGGGCGCACTTGGTCGACATTCTGCAGACTTGAATTCGTTAGCTGCGTTGCCGAATGGATTTACATTCTGGGTTTGAAATTGATTCAAATATGGATTCTGCGGAGGCTTCTGAAATGTCCTCGCAAGGATACTTAAGTTTCCCAATTCATTGGCCAACCCATTATTTCCAGTTTCACTTGATTGGTCTTGCATCGCTGAACCAGAATGATTGGCTGCTGGCAGTTTTCTATCTAGCAATGCGTCGGCTTGATTTGGGGTGTCCGAACCATTGCCTGCTTTGACTCGCGCCTCGTCCTGAGGTTCATAATTGTCTTCACCTAGATGGCACGAGAGAAATTCCAATAGTGACGGATGCACTTCGCTGGCATTTGCTTCGCCATTCTGGCCGAAACAAGGCAGAGGGTCGCAGTCATCGAAGCCCCCCTGCGCGGTGTCCTCTTTTATATCTTTTTCCTCAGCTTCTGCATAATTACTGGGTTCCCACCATCCGTTGGATGAATCTTTTGCTCCCATTCCATTTGAAATATCTTCCATTGGGCTGGAAGCCAAATCTGTTTTGCCAGTTTGCATAGGACTTTTCGACCCTTTTTCTTCTTCTACTCGAGCCGTATCGTCTTCCCCAAGTGATAGGTTCAAATTCATCATCTGCCTGTGCATCTCCTGCCCATTTTGTTTCTTTGGTGGCTGTCGTAATGCGGCCACATCTCTACCAAAAGTTGTGGATTCGTTAGAAGTGAAGTGTGCCCCCGCCCCAAAAGAGTCGTCTCTTTTTGCGCCAGAATACTTTTCTGCAGCCACTTTTCTTTCTGACGATGCTCCAACTTGGATTGCAGTTTCCAAACTGTTGCCTGGTTCAATTCCACACTCTTCTTCAGAGTGAAATTCGTCTTTGTCCAGATGCTGCGAGAGAAACTCTAAAAATGAAGGGTGCAATTCGCCCGCATTTGCATCGCTGTTGTGGTCCATCAGCGGCAAAGGATCACCAACGTCATTATCAGCTTCTTGCACAATTTTTTGCATTGCATAATTTTGCTCGTTCTCTTTGACCTCACCAAGACTTGTTTGAGCTCGTTCGTAAGAATGAGTAACCCTAACGGCGAGTGAAGCCACAGAAGTTGAAGGAGGCAAATCGAGAGAATTTTTATTTGCTTTCTCATCCCCACGGAGAGCATTTAGCTGAGGTGTAGAAAAGTTTCACCAGCCGAGAGACCAGAGTCAGCCACACTTCCTAATTTCTTTTCCTTTTCATTCTCCCTCAAGCAACGTGTCACCTTTTCATAAGCGGATTTTGTATCTACGCATGCCCAGACGGTATTGCCCTCATTGCTCCCCCCATCTATGTGATTTATTGGCATTTCTTTCAAAAATCTTCCTGGAGGATTCAAGTTTGCAATACGATTTATCACCCGCAATGCAATTGCTCGTTTTTCGCTCGTTTTCTTTGCTTGACGATAACTTGGCTGTTCTTTCTTGACGATGTCTCGGTATCTTTGATTGCCAGGGTGGGAATTGCAGTACGGTCCTCTGCCAAAAAGGACGTCCTGCATGAATTGTAAAAAGTGGAGAGAAAAAAATGACACAAATGAGGAATGACAGGTGAAGGAAACAAACATTTGAGATGAAACGAATTCTTACGTTTTCAGTTGGAATAATATTCATGATTGATTTTGTCAGATAGTTAGCAACGATCAGATTAAGTCCCTGTCTGGGTTCAGGATCCTGTGACACGCAACTACCAAATTTAATGATGTCTGTTTTTTTGGAGAGGCCAGGAAATATTGCCAAGAAATTAGTTGGCCTAAAAAATGAAATTGCCTAAAAAATGAAAGAATAACTAACAGAAAAGTAACGCATGCTGTAGCGCAAAAACTGGACAAAACTGGGCAGACCTTACAGCTGCATCAAGGGGATGGTTGCAAGTTGTGCAAGACACATGTATGATTTTTGACACGACTTACAATTGTTGGGACTGCAATGAAAATAGACGATGTTCCCGTGCGTCAATGCCCAGAAGCCACCTCAAGGATGAAGGAGGGTTCAGCTAGAGGGGGTCCAAATCACCGAAGAAAGCCAGGCCAAGTCGGGGTTACGGTCCAGCTCTGTCCAGCTACCTACTTAGTACGATTCTCTTGCTGTATTGTAGCGTTTAGCAGCCAGCCAGGACTTGAGGCCCCCTGGCTAAACGGTCCTGGCTCACTCGGAAGAGCTGATGATTTAAATTGCTTCTAGCCATGCTGCGTTGCAATGAAAGGAGACATCATCATGGCAGCAGCAAAAATGATCGCGATCACTCCATCAGGGCGACAGGAATAAAATAAAATGGAATGTGACGAGACTGGAGTCAGGTCGAGGCCGGCTGGGTGGCTGTCCTACCTAGTGTGTTTGTTTTGAGGTGTTGTTTTTGTGTTGAGAACAAAAACCTTACTCAAGTTAGGGTTAGGCGTTAGGCCCTAAGCTCCATAAAATCTAGACACTGAGCAGGAACAAACAGGATCAAGAGTTTTGTCGCAGTAAATTCAATGTACAGAGTGTAAGGCATGTGGCAAATTTGCATTCTGTGGAATTTATCTTTATTTTGAAAATGTAAAAATTGTTTCAAACATAAAATGAAGTTGTGCCAATACCACTGTTTATGTTTAATGCCAATTGGTCTAAGTATGGTAGATCTGCCACACTTAGAAAATTTTTTGCTGTTTGAGCATATTCCCATGGTGCTAGAGCTCTGGAAAGTGGCTCAAATGATTCAGATTGATCTCTACTGTAGTAGAAACATATTCGGCCATACCATCTGACCAGTTGTTGATTACTTATCAATCTATTTCAAAAATCACTACAAGAAGCTAGTAATTTACATGTATAAGTCAATTTTGTTGTACAGACTCAAAATTTGAAAACTAATGAGAAAAAAGAAAACATTCTCAAATCAGTCTTTTTAGCAAATTTCACTCCTAAAACCCTCAAATTAAACTTTTTTGCAAATGGCCAGTGGCGAAAGTGGAACTCTCAGTCTCTAAGTGTGCCAATAAATTGGCACACTTAGAAGGGTTATATAGCATGTTTTCAGATTGGTGTTAAGAGTTTACAATCACAAGCAAGATAGGAGTCTCCTAAGAATCAGGTTGTGTTGATTCTCTTTTTGTACCAAATTCTCCATATGTAAACTATTGTATCAGCTTCTATGATACCATTCAACCTATCTACCTTAAAATTGAGACTGAATTTTGAATTTTGGACAACAATGAACACGGCAACTTGAGGGGGTAAGTAGCAAATTTTGTTTCCAGGAGCAAGGTATTAGTGATCATCACACTGATTCAATCAATGCTAACACAACACACTCCAAAGCAAACAAAAAATACCAATGGAAATAGCGGAGATTGGCAGAAACAAGCCTGCAATCATGACTGAAACGTGGCATAGTTGCATCACCATGGTGAGGCAAATAGTAGGATAACTAAATCAAAATGTCCACTTATCAAGTTCTGAGACACGTATTGATTCTAAAATAGTGTTAGGTAATTTACATGTTTGTCGGGACTCAACAAATTGATGTTTGATTTAATTGTAGCTGTGTTGTATTTCAGACACCATGGTCAGATAATTTGGCATGGGTTTTGCTTTTATTAATTGGTTGTTATGATGTGGTATGTAGGTTGTAATGCATCCTTAATTTGGTATCAATTGTACCTAATATATAGATTGTATGGTTTGGGGATTAATATAAGTAAATTTCAAACATATTGTTTAGAAACATACCAAGCTAAAAATCTTAGTAGACCCCCATCTTGCTCGTGTTACAATGTTTCATCTACACATAGTATGGTAGTTTCCAGCTTACCTCATTGTGTTAAATGATTCTTCATGTTGAGATTGAGTGAAATTTAGGACCAGTGGTAACACTTGTCTTCCATAGGGGTCAACTAAATGTACTTTAAATTTTCTGTGATATCATCATCTTCAAAAGGATATTGATCAAAAAATTGATTATGGCAATTAGGCCAAGTTAGGCTTAGGGTTAGGGTTAGGCTTAGGGTTAGGGTTAGGGCTTGTCAA
>JALLOT010002660.1:608-12387 GCA_036939595.1 Thalassiosira livingstoniorum | reverse complement strand
GTGACAAAAAAATTTCAAATATGAGGCATTTGCTTTTTCAAATGTTTAAGGGCGGATATCGGTTATTAAAATGAAATCCGGATATTCCAATTTTGGTTATAACCTGTTTTGCAATGGGTCAGCATCCAAATCAATAAAGGAAGTATTTTCTGTTTTATCTTACGGTCACAATGTATACAATGTCTCTAAAATATTCCAAAGAAATTTTGCCAAATAATAACATTGTGTTGCTCAAATAAGCTCATATCTCATAAGTCCTTTTGGCCTAAACATTGAGGGGTAATGACATTTGACCCAATCAAGTCTTATACATTATGCTAACTTTCTTTGGTATGGTAGGTATGGTACCTTAAGTAACACTTTTCTTTTCTGTTTAAGATACTGCGTTTCTACACAAATGTCTGTTCTTTAAAACAGAATTCCAATGATACCCCACTGTAAATTTATGTGTGTGCACTGAATTTCTCTGTGGTGATGATGATTTGAATTTAACTTCATAGCAAATAATAATATCTGTCATATTCTAAGCAAACCATGATGTTTCTTTAGGAAAGTTTGGTGTGATAATTTTGTACTTATATACACATTTGATGCACCAATATGACATGGAATACCTTTTTTGGGATTATTTTCTTGTATAATGCATATTAGCTCTTATCATAGATACAAGAAGACTCCATCACTAAAACTGTGCACCACCCCTGAGCCCAGAGTGTCTGAAAAAAGTCCTTTTCTTTTTCAGACAATATTTAGACATGTCTGATTTTGAATTTGATTGAGTAAAAATTTAGCACAAGAAGGTATAGGGGTATCAAGGGGTATTTCTCCTAATTACTAATTTTTGAAAATGATCAATGCATAAACCTAAAAAGTTAAAATACTGTTTGAGATTTATCATGAATGAATGAAAACATATGTTTTACAGAATCAGATTCCACATTTTAATAAAAATATCATTGTTCAGAATATAGATTAAATTGGTATTGAAAAAATGATTGAATAATCTGTGCCTATACTTCAAAATTCATTGTGGATTAAAACACCAATTATTTTAGTAAACTATTCTTTCTTTTGAAAATGTAGCATACAGGAATATTTCATTATGTGATTGTGTAATTTGCATTTTAAATGTAGGTTATGAATATTATTTTTAGACCTTTCATCTAGTATTGATATTTAGAAAGTATAAAGATTAATGAGACATCATTTTAATGGGAGCATCTTATCATGCTGGCTGATCTTGTTATGGTAGTTTGTTTTTCTGGATAAAATATTGTACATAATGAAAGGTTTAGAAAAATGGAAAATAATCATATTTTCTAAAGTAATTGAAAAATCTACAAAAAAATCATTTTTACTCTTCAAATAAATGAGCTAGTTTGAGGTTCTAGACACAGATATTCTAAATGTTAGAAATTGGTTCTGTTTTGTTTGAAAACAAAATTTGATAAATCATAATAGATTTTCAATGCATTTCCCTGTAATATCTTTTCATGATAAAATAATTCATTCCCATGATATTGTGTTAAAACAAAAATAACAAACAATATATTTTGTGACTTTACCATGTACAATACAACAATGATCTTTCTTGATAAGCAGATTTTTTTGAGTTGATGATAATTCATAATCTGAGGACATCTTAGCAAAAATTTTGCAATATGATCTAATTTAACAGTCACATTTCCAGTAAATTAGGGATATACCTTGCTTGCTGAAACCAATACCCTCTACATTATTATTATTAATGTGCAGTGTGTAATTGGAAATTCACCATAGTTGGATATGCTTTTGGATCTTTGTTTAAAATTTTATGAATTAAAAAATGAAAGGGAATGACAGTATAATGCTGTACTTCTCTCTATAAAGTAGTTAAAATTCTTTCAAAGAAAAAAATACTCTTTTTGCAATTTTCCTATTGGCTAACAAACCTTACTTACCTGGTGAATTAGTAATTGTGCAATGCAGAAAATGTTTTTTTGTTTGTGACCATTTTTGTTTCTTTCCAACAAAATGATTTTTTGACTTGGCTAAGTCTATGGTTACTCTAGCCAGGATATGTCATCTGCATTGATATTGGTGATACATTCATGATAAGCTCATGTTTGAGTATGTCATAATTATTAAGTTTGAGATTGATGTTGACCCAAACCGAAAAAAATCCATTTTGTCACTCCCGTGGATATTTTTTAGTAAATTTAGTGGCAAAACTGTGTTGTTGAAAGTAGATTTTGATTGAATCATAATATGTAAATGTCACCAACAAATCAAATTTAAAGTCACACCACATTCGTGAACAGCTCATTGAGAGCATCAAAATGAGTATGTGCAACCCCACCCATGTCCCAGTAACCCCTTTAAATTGTAAATACTTTAAATTGTTGAATTCAAAAAAAGAAAATTTCAAACATCAATTCAATGAAAAATGTGAATGATTATTTTATTATCATACAAAGTTGTGTGATTTAATAATTATTCTCAGAAAGTATTTTTGGCCATTTTTTGTGTGAACCATCTTATGTAGAGTTGTTACTAAATCTTTTTGCTGCTCAAATAAGACATACTTTGCTCCATCAAAAATTGACAAATTCAAAAATTTTGGGGAAATAAGGCCAGTTATTGCTCTAAATTAAGTTTTATTATTCAAATCAAAAACTTCTCTTTTTTATGATTCTAATGATGTAACACATCCTGGGGGGATATCTATGGCAACGTTGTCTAAATGTAGGATTAAAATGGAATTACTGCCATGGTGGCCACAAATTTTGTGATACCAGAAAGGCTACACTACTGTTGCCACTTCTGCCACAAGGGACAATGATCTTTGACCATATCAGACATACCATGTGCTTGGTTTTGTCAAAAATGGGTAATGCCCATTTGTACTTGACATCATGGTGGTGCAATGGCATTGAGAAGCCATTGGTTAAGTGTGTTGTACTCAGCTATTTCTAGGCCTATTTCTGCCATTTAAGGATCCAATGCCTTAGAATTTTTTTAAAGTTGATGGCTGCATCACAATATTTAAATTTTTACTGTTTAGGTTACCTTTTGGGTTTACCTAGCCAGAAACACTGAATTAGGTCCATTTTGGAGCTACATAGATTTTGAACACATGTTCTTGTATGCCATGAGCAGGAGATTGCAGTTCTGCCTTGCAATAGTTGCAAAAATGGGTTTAAAATTCTACAAAAAATTGTCATGTAGGAATTGGTACATCCTTCATACCTGGAAGAAACAAGCATTTTGTACATAGTATCATAGTGTATTCAACTTGCTGAAGCTGCAATCAGCACGATGCAGTGCCCTGCCATAGCATGCCATGATGCTGATGTCTTTCACCAATGAAATAATCACAGCAACACCAAACATTGAATCTTTGATAGCAATATTTTTAACAAAGAAAGAATTCTAATTTTGGATGAGCATTTTTAGTTGTATGATAGGTATTATTTTGACAAAACTTTGTTTAATAATACTTAGGAGTAATAATTTATGAAAGCAAAGAGTAATGGTTCTTGGTTTTTGTTTGATGCTTGCATTATTCTAACTTGGGAAACATTGTGTTTAAAATAGCCTTAAACAGAATGGATTTTTTTGGAAGTATGATAGTTAGTTTGCAGATTTGATTTAAGTTTTTGCAATCAATTGTCAATGACAGAGTCTGTGGAATGTTGCTAGTTGTTACTTACCATCAAATCTGGCTGGCAGTCATCATCTATTTTTGATTATTTTGTTGTAGACTATGCATGTCCTCAATTATTAATCCATCTTTGTCTTGTTGTGTCTGCTTCACCAGTAGTAATAGTAATAGAATTGACTTTATTCTTTTTGTCAACATTGATTGAATTTGCTATAGCCATCATCACCGGCTGATCCTTCTGGCTTACTACTGCCATCTAATTGTTTGTTGCATTGTGGTCCATCAGTGTGGCCACAATTGAACTCCATATTTGTTGATTTCCATGTCCATCAATTCCATCATAGTATGATGTTTTGACTTGATGGAAGCACATTTCGTTTTGTTTTTTTTTCAATGTTTTTAATACTCTGCAAGTGAGTATTTTGTTTCTTTGGACAATCATTTCATTGTCTCTTTTCAAAGTGGAAGCATTGCTGTGGTGGCTTAGGATGCAAAAATTTTTGACACCAAATAATGGTACTCAAATTGTATATGTGGGCATTATTTTATTTCTATTTTTGTAGAAAGAATAGAAGCAGACAGCTGGCATCCAACTACTTCATCAAAAAAGTTTTTGTTTATGTGATGCTAGCATGATGGTTATTTGCCAGTTCAGAAATGAAAACTCACTAGGTAGTTTTGAATAGATGAATATCTCTAATGTCAAAGTAACAAAATTCTGATTAGCTGTTGGTTTCAGATTAAATAAGGTTTGCAAGGAGTTTTTGGATATTGGCTGTTTGTGTCAATTAATTCTAAATTTGACTGCATTTTATACACAAACAACAAGATCTGAGGTTTTGCTTTGTGTTTTTATTTATTGTTAAAATTTTATAACATATTGGATATTATTTGCCATTAAATTCACATCTGTGATTTAGGTGTTTTATTTTGACATCCAAAATGCCTAAATGAAACTACCAAGATTTTATTTTTTGATGGTAGATACCTAGGGAAATTTAAGTAAAAACATTTTTCAATTATTAGGTTTTCACCAATACAACATTCCACATTCTTCTCAGCTCATCATGGAGATATCAAAAAATATAATAAGTCAAAAATAAATTCTATTATTGTCCTGATTCAGTATTTTGGCTCTTTTTGGCAGGGCTGACCCTGTAGATAACCTTTAGGCCACCATTTCTATCATGTCTCTCACCATGGTGGTGTGCCCATAGAGTTTACATTAGGAATCAATACAAAAAATGTCAATTTTTAGTGGAACAAAAATAGGAAATTTGACAATATATGATGGGACAGATCAAGTAATACCTTGGCTGACCATCTATGATGCAAGCAAGAAATGTGCATGCCTTGTTGTACACAATTGAATACTACTTCTTTTGAGAAATAATGTTTCTAAAAAGAATCGGAAGAATTAAAATGTATAAAAGCACAAACAATCATATTGGTGGTACATTCTCAAAAAGATTTATTGAATCAAATGTCAGAAAGAGTTAGAAATATATGACTCTAGCAATCTGCAATCTGACTTACTATTCCAACAATATTTGAAAAAAATGATATTCTTACTATTAAACTGAAACCAATGTTTACAGTATGAAATTATTGTTAAGTAGACCAATACCAGAAATAGAAAAAAGAACATTCTGAAAGGGAATTTATTGAACAATATACAGTAAAAAGTGTTCCTAAAATGAAATTTCATATCTTGTACTTAACCTCATTCAATAATAAAACCGGTTCAAAAATTGAAGCTCATTATCAATGTTATGAATTTGAAAGTGAATCTTCTCCTAGAGTGGGGAAATATTGCCTTTTTATTAATGAAATAAACTAATGTTTTACTACTTTTCTTTTTGATTCTTTAAAATATGAAACTCTGACTCCTAGAAAATTCCTACTTCAGCAGAGAATATTTTGCTCAATAGATCTTGCAAGAAAGTTTGATTTTGGATTTTGGTGAAGTTGTAAAGGATTAATTAAACTCTGTTATTTTTCTTTGTTAAGAAGCTTTTCTCTCATATGTCATTGTTATATTTTTGTTTGTCATTACAATCCATCAAATACTCAATACAGAATCAAACCATAAAAACATCAACTATTAACTCTAACATTCTCAGAGGAAAAATATTTTATGGATGACAAATTTAAAATTGACAATTCATTCAAATTTGATTATATTCTTATATTTTATTTAGCTTTCTTGGTGCACCTGTTGGGTGATTGTTTGTTTCTTGTCTAGTTCTTGATATTCTATCAAATCATCTACTATGATATGAAATCCATTGCTACAAAGTAAAATTTGGCAGTAATGGCTGGTCTAAGTTGAAACTAAGATAAAACAAATAATGTTGCAAAAAAACATTATAACAATAAAAGCTCTAGATTGCTTATGAATAGATTTTTTGGATTACTTCTTGATAGTGCAATGAGCAAAACAAAGATGTCAAATCCATCTTATTTAGGAATAAAACTTTGAGCTTTATCTTTATTGATATTTAACATTAAAGACGTTGCTTTATTCAAGTCAGATTTGTAATTGTCTTAAAGATATATTTTCAACTATACACCAAACACTCTGCATCACTTTTTGTTTTTTTGCATTTATCTTTTAGATTTCTTTGTACACAAAAAGCCTAATTGATTTGACATTTAAACAGATTCATTGTAGTTTTATGTTTTCAGGATTTGTTGTTACTTAGAATTAATTTTATTTCTAAGGAGAAATTGATTTCTTGTGTTACTTAAGTTATCCAATTTTTTACTCCTGGTTGAATTTGGTCCCTTCCTGCATGCTCCATGGTACGTATTGGCTTCCTCTTTGATGGCTTACATGTGTGGCCATCTAACCAGAAGGCCTTTTCAGGCGCTTGTATGTGTGCTTCCAGCATTTTTGGAGCCTAAATCAATTGAAATGGTTTCTTTTGCTTGGGCGTTAGGCCAGGATGCACTTCTTCTTCTTCTTGGAAGTCTTTTGAGTTGACTTCCTATTGGGGGAAGATTAAGAAATTTTGATTTTTGTATTTTCCTTTTCCATGGTGTTTTGCTTTTTCCTTAGTATTTTGGTGACTGTTATGACATTGAGAGACAATCATGGGCAAACATCAAAATTGAGAGTGGAATACTTACTGATTCCAGAGGTACTGTAGTCAGCTGTAGTCGTTAGCATTCGCTTTAACCTGGAGTAATGGGGTTTGGTGTAAATGAGAAGCTTCTGAAACTTAGAGATGTGGAGGACAAGACAATTGTGATCTTGTCACGAAGTACTAGTTACGGAACAACTTAATTTTGAAGATCAGAAATGGATGCCCGTTAAGCTACTTAGGCGGCGGCTTCATGTTTTTACAGGAGTGTCTACTTTTAGTTCTTTTAAGCAAAAGTCTAATAGTAGTCGTCTATCAAAACTGGTACTGTCCCATAACGTTTATTGTGGAGAAATAATATTTTTGTGTGATGGCAGAGTTAGGAAAAATCAACACAAAATATGGTTGATTAATAATTGGTTAATCAGTTGTACGGAACTACCTAGATCCTGAAAAACCAATGAATTTTGGACTCTTGCACGTTTGGAAACAAAATGAAGAAAATTCTCCGGCCATTGTTACTCAATTTCATTGCTACAATCATCGCTGCAATCACTTTCTGTGTCGCCCTCTATAGTTCGTTTGCTTCCATATGTTTCGTTCCATTCCAGATATGACGCTAAATCAGCCTGTGCCACACTGGGACTCATGCCACGGAGTGAACGGCTAAAATGCTTGTAAGATATCGGTGGAATGTCATTAGCATCTATACTCATTGCTCTTTTCCCAAGTTTTCGTATTGGGCCCATTGCGGCGTCTGAACATAAGCTTTTCAAGTCAGCACCGCTAAAACCGTCAGTGTCGAGAGAGAGCTGTATGATGTCTGCATCAGTCAGACTATGAATATTTTTTGCAAGTAACGTTCGGAGAAGTGTTTCCCTATCAGCCTGCGCTGGCAAAGGAATGTAAAATCGTTTCACGAACCGTCTTCTGGCGGCGTCATCGAGCTCTTGAGGTCTGCCGATATCAAATTTTCTCATTAGAAAAAATCAAAAAGAAATCTGTTAGAAAATAACAAAATGTACACACCTATTTGTGGCACCTACTAACAACACATGACCCGTTTCTTTGTTTCCAGCACCATCAAGCTGTACAAGAAATTCAGTTTTGATTCGTCTGCTAGCTTCATTTTCATCTTCCTTACGCTTTGTCAACATGGAATCAATTTCATCAATGAAAACTATCGAAGGCGCACGATAGTGTGCCACCTTAAACAATGTTCGAACTAATTTTTCTCCTTCCCCAATCCATTTGCTCGTCAAAGAAGAGCTGGATATGGAGAAAAATGTAGCTCCACTTTCGTGAGCAATAGCCTAGAGATGAGAAAGAGGGGGTCAGCTGAATATCGAACTTGAAATGTTTCAAAATCCATGTTTCAATTACCAACCTTCCCGATTAAAGTCTTTCCAGTACCTATTGAGAGAGATAAGTGGTATATCTTAGCAAACATTAAGTCCATTCAATTTGAAGAAGTTGCTGCAAACGCACCTGGAGGCCCAAACAGGAGCATACCTTTGGGCACACCACGTAGTCCCGTGAATAAGTCAGGCCTTTGCATTGGATAAATTACCATCTCTCTTACAGCATCCTTCGCATTTTCCAAACCAGCAATATCATCGAACGTAACTTGTTCACCAGAGTCAACAATTTCATTGTTGATTTTTTCGATCAATTGTTTGTCAAGTCCACGTAGCTCCTCAGGAAGTTCGTCATCGTCACCGCTTTCTTTTGCGTCACGGTTCACAGAACTGTTCGTCTTACTTCCTCCTCCACTACTATTGTTTCCTTGAGACTGCTCACCACGACCGCTGTCTCTTTTTATTGGTGGTTGAAACTTTTTCTTTAGACCTGCCGACAAATTATCCTTAGGCCCTCTGAAAGCTGCACGCACTAGTTGCTGTGGCCCCTGTCCTTGGCCAACTCTGCCTTGCCCGGTTCCGTTGCGTCCATTAGTGCTTCCCCCATTACCGATGCCATTGTCCGGTTCAGAAAAAGGGCAGTTAGTTTCCCGGGGATAATTGCTTCTACTTTCAATGCGCCGTTTCTTGTTATTGAAATTATGACTGTCGTTTTCTTCGTAGTTATCCCAATCGTTACTTTCTCTTCGGTTCTGACCATGTGAGTTTCCATTGAAGTTTTTTCCAAGTTCTTTCGCTGTACGAAAAGGGTTTTGTTTCTCAACGCGTTCAATTTTACAGTTATTTTGATCGTAATCGTCATAATCAAAAACACCTTGGTCTTGTCGATGATCGTTTTGGTAGTTGTTTTGTGGTTGACGTTTTTGTGGACCTCTTGCCTGGTGGTGAAAGTGATTGGAAGGATAACTGTTTCCAGATGTAAGATGTTGATTATGATGCTGACGTTCTTGGTGATGAACCGAGTGAATTCTATTGTAAGGATTGTTTGGAGATTGAGGTTTTGAAGAATTTTCTCCGCCAAAGTTTGTTGAAGATTGGTTATGGTTGTTTACATTGTTTTGACTTGAGGATCGAGACAGGTCTGTGGTTGAGGTGCAATGGTTCGAAGACCGTTGAGAGGGGGCGTCCCTTGACGCAGAGAAAGATGAAGCTCTATGAGAAATATGTTGCTTAATATTATCTTCTTTGAAAGGATTTTGAGGTGGCGGCGGAGACTTCCGTGTCGCGGAAGACGTATCAATATTCATCGAAGGCATTGAAGACACATCGTCCCGTAGATTTTGATTCCGGTTCCGTCGAGGAGGCTGAGGAGACGACTGGATATTTTCCGCCATCTTTTTATTTTTTGTTGATCTTTCACTATCTTTTTGGCGTTCAGGTGATGGAGAATTCGATGAGCATGGGACAAGTATCGGTTTGTCCCTTGAACCCTTCTGGTGTTGTGGAACCTTTTGCGTATCGATGCTTTTTGAAACATCAGTCTCATCACAATCATCTTCCATATTGTTGAGTTCACTATGACTTGTAAGATTGTTGAATTTCTTTCGGCATTCCGGATATTCATCAAAGAAAGAATCTGCACTCGCCTCCAGTGTTGGAGGGGCATTTGCACCTGAAGATGCTGAGTCCGTTCGGAACTTGCTGTAGAACTGTTTTTTCCATCCTATCGACGACACACCGATGTAATTCGGTACATGACTATCATCCTCTTCCAAATGCTTCATCTTCAAGGTACTCAGTGCCGAGAGTGCATCTCTTGAGTCTTTGCAACACAAATCCTTCTCGAAACCGTTATTAATCTTTTGACCAGATGAGACTTTTTCTGACGCGTATTGGCCAGCAAGCAGCATCCCTTGCACAGATGCACGATGCAGCATGGCCCGGACTTTGATTTTTTGGAGTTCCCCTATTCCATTTTGATCGGTATTATTCCCTCCTCCCTCAGCGACGCCATTCCTTTCTCCGTCGGCTGAATTTCTTGAAGATTCTACCCGGACTTGTTCAGATTTTAAAATTTTTTGGCGTTCGTTCTTTAGGCTGACTTCTTCCATGAAAAGTCGCTCGTACTGGTTGGCGTACCCCGCCATCGGAGGGTTTGTTGGCTGAGAGGCACCGTCTTTTCGGTCGGCAATGGCGTCATTTCTCATGGTTGGTGGCATTTTTCATCGATTTTTTAGCGCGCTTTCGGCAAGCAGCAAGCAACAACAAGTTTTGAAATAGTAACTATCGCCAAAGCTCGCCAATTTTGAAAAATAAAATGATCACACCTTGAAAGATGTGGTTCAATGCATGATCAATGCTACTTTTGTCTTTTGCAAGCCTTCTTCTGTCTCTAAGATCCAGTTTTCAAAAGTTAGTAATTCAAAACTGATACTATTATTATTTATTGTTACTACTTGGCAGAGTCACTATAACACTACTTTGCAATGTTACTGTTTTGTTTCTATCAAATGCGTTACTACTTTCCATATTACTCCTTCTGAAATTTGAATCATACATAATATGAGGTAACTACTTTAGAAGTAGTTACAAGTAGCAACATCTTAATTTGCCACTATAAAATACCACTGAAATCACTAGAAATGAATCAATTTGCTTGTTTTTCAAGCATGTTTTTATTGTGACAACTGGAAGTTGGTCAAGTTTTATCAAAAGGGGGCATGTTATCATTGTACTTCCATGAAGAACAACTTATTTATAGTGAAATTGGGATGATGTTGAAAAATTTGCATTTAAATCTGTGAGTGTGCATATATTCATCACAATCTAGATGAAAATAGGCCAAATTTGATGAATTTTTGAGTAAAATAGTAGTAATTAGGTAGTAATTAGGTAGTTACTCTTGTTCCATATCAAAACACTTACTACTCTCTTTGGTCCCTGTTTTGAATGTTTGAAAGCAAGAGGCTTGTTACCAGTATTTTGACCAACTACTTTATTCACATAACTCACACAATATTTTTCAGTGTTACTGTTGCCAAAAACTGCAAAAATAGTGGAGTAACTGACTATTGTTATTGTAGTAGTTATTGTTTCAGCCTCTCTTGAACACTGCTGAGATCAACTTGTTCTTTTTACCATAGTTGATGTTTTGTGCTTGCTTTTGGTCTAAATCTATGCTATTGTCACCATCTTGACTACTTTTTCTGCTCCCAAAAATAATTTGTCTTGGAGAAATAACAACATCATCATGGATACCAGAGATATCTGAAAGTTGATGTACAAGTGTTGATATCATACACAAAGCCTTAATCTGTCCTTCAAACAACATCTGAATGCATGTTGCAGCAGACCTTTCTTCAAAATGATATGAAAAATGTCTAACTAGAGACCTGAAGGAAATTTATGACACACCAACAATCCAAAAATGTAATAAAATTAAAAGATATGACACATGAAACAGGAGTCAATTTTTCTAGATCCAAATAATTTTGAATTTAATCTCTTCAACTAAACTGTGGAAATTTTGGTTGATTTTGGTTGTTTTAGGAGCATCGAAATGAGTAGATTAAGGAAAAAGCTTTATTTACTTCTGAATCCAAATATTTTGTTAGATATTATGGAAACCCCAATTTTTTAATGTCGCAAGTCCAGCAGGATCAAGATTCTTCTAAATTTGCATGAAGTTCTAA
>JALLOT010002659.1:0-12393 GCA_036939595.1 Thalassiosira livingstoniorum | reverse complement strand
AGTAGGATTTGCTAGAAAAATGCTAACGAAACACTCTTTTTTGTAAGGTAGTGCATAACTGAGTGGCAATTGAACCTTTTGCCAGAAAATCAAAATGTAGGTACTTCATGTTATGATTGACATCCCTTCTGATTTATTTGGAAAAAGTTTGAAATAAACACCTTCATCCATGAATGCTTACACAGGACTTGTGTTGGTGTAATTAAAAAATATAATTTTTCATTTTGTTGTTTGAAAATGTGGTGTAGTTTTGATCAGCCGTGGTTGTATAAGAAACATGACATTTTAAGTTTTTGATTAGTGGGGTAAGATGAAGTTGAGTTGAAAGAATCTTTTCTTGACACGGAGTAGAATGAAGGAATAGTATGATCCCTGCAAATGACCTGAAGTACGATACAGACTAATTTGACAAGAAATATTTGAGTAGTACCAAAAAATTACCTTTTTTTTTGGACAACAAAAATGGATCTAGACACTTTTTTGTAGGACAAAGGTACTATTGTAGTTTTGATTTTTCAGAGAATATTATATTTTAGACTCCGATCAAGGAAGATCAAGAAGCTTTCTCTCCATCCCCACAAGTTCTCTTTTCGTAGCAGCCACCCTGTGGCCCTTTCTTTAGAGCTCCCAAAAATGACCCAAAGACAGCAAAAAATCAAACGGACATGAGCATCACCCATGCCTCCATTCTCCCTAAGTACGACACAGTAAAGATATTGCCTTTTTGTTTTTTGGATAGGAGAAGATTGAAATCAGCCACGTACCATAGTATAACATGTCGGAATAGTACTATACTACCATAGCTAGCTACTAACTTAACAAGTACAGTACCTACTACCTAGTATGTATGGTACGGTATTGTGCTTTCTCCTACTCGTATTTATTTTATTTACTACTCCTACTATTTTTTTTTAACGAACAAAATTCCGGGGTATGGTACTATGGTACTACCATATGGTAGAGTAGTAGGAATACCATAAGGTGTAAGCAACAATAATAAACGCATGATGATTGCTTGCTTCTTGAATTGTCGTGCTCATTGATCCGACACAAAACGAATTATTGCTCCATTCTCCATTACCATACTTCATTTCACAGCCTCCAACACTGCTGTGATTGTGTGATTGAGATTGTGTGAGATTGTGTGCCAGCACCCTCGACACTGAATTCAACTGGTAGTTAGTACTGTAAGTGAAATCAAAATCAATAAAATTTCCACACCAAAATGAGCTTCCAAGATCAAGAAGAACGAAGGGACTCCATGAAGGACTATCTCGACTTCACCTTCAAGCCCCCCTCCCTCGGCTCGGACAAATCGTCGGGCAAATCGTCGGGCAAATCATCTGGCAAATCTCCAGCCTCTCCTTCCACTTCTTCGGAGTCCGTCGCTGCCGCACTAGCGTTGGCGGCGGCTGCCTCCCCAGCGCCTTACTATGATGCCGTTGGTGGAGTGGACGATGACCACGATGACCACGATGACGACGACGATGATGAGATACTAGGCGAAGAATGGGACGATAATGGAGATGGCGGCGATGATGATGATGGAAATCATACAGACGATGAACTGCTCCCCTCCCTTACGGAGAGCAACCTTGGCAACCTTGGCAATCTCCGCAGACGGGAAGGCGCCGCCGCGGCGGCTGGTCGCGGTGCCGACCCCGAAGATGTCACGGAGTACTCCCACCGCACCGAAAAGATCCTTTCCGAATATCGGAATTACATCAATGTCTTGGAGGGGGAATTGAAGGCTGCCGGTGGCGGGGGGAATGACAGCCTGGGCAGTTTGGGCAGTCTTGGCAACATGGGCAATTTGGGCAACATTCCGTATTCGTACAATTCCAAGGGAAATAATTCGAGTACCCCCAGTATCTCCAGTACCACCAATATCCACAGTGTCCCCACCTCTACTCCCCAGATAACCCAACGAACCAAGGGAATCTTACGCAAAGGCGCCGAGAATGTGCGGGGGAGTTTGACCAGTCTCAAGGGCATCGCCCTCGGTCGTGGGAGTAGCTTCAACTCTGGTGGGGATGGTGATAATCGAGACAACGAGAAGAGCAGGCTCAAGGGAGTCCCCCTCACGCTCAATCGCGACTGGGGATTGGACGACAGTGTAGTCGACCAGCATGACGATCATCAAGAAGGATCTGTCATTTTTGAAGACACCGAAGGAAATTATAATGACGACCATAGCAACCACGATGGGTCCGTGTGGGTCAAGGGCAATTGCCCCACCAAATATGCCCACTTCGCGCCCATGGTGCATTCTCCCAAGTTCAAGAAGGGATTACTCGCCGTGGTGGCGGTGGCTGTGTTGTGTGTGGTGATGAGTCCCGTCATTTCCATGATTGTGTCTTCCGACAAGAACGATGGGGGCGATGGATCCTCTGCGAATTCTTCCGTGGAGAAGGTCCCGAGTGGGGCGGAACCCATCGAGGTGACGGATGTACTTGAGCATCCTCAAGCCGATTCCTCCAACACTGCATCCAACACGTCCAACGCAGCAGCTTCGTCCTCCTCCTCCTCCTCGACTTCATCTTCTCATCTCAAACAACCCGACGAAACCACCCTCCAACTCATCCAATCCAAATTCCACCCGCGTCATTTCGACCGCAATCACGATTGGAGGGGAACCACCTACTCCGACGCTGTCCAATTCTGCGCCGCACGGGGGAACGATGGTGGATCCGTCCCCTGTCCCTATCAGGCCATTTGTCCGTTGGGACCGGGCTCTGTTCCCTTCGGCGGAAATCGTCACGACGTTGGTGGGGTTGGTGGAGATGGAGACAGTGGAGTGGTGGTGGGAGACATTTGGGCCCCCATTGGCGATCATGAGAATAGCTGGGTGCAACTCGGAGTGGTGGACAGTTGTAAAAGGGAGTTCATGGGGGAGGGGAAGGAGAATGGGGAGAATGGGGGGAATGGGGAGAATGACGATCCTCCGGTGACCGAGGGGAGTGGGCTGAGTGCGGAGGAGGTGACGAGGCATATTTTGTGTTGCGATAAGACGGAGTTTGGACCCGAGACTTTGGCGGAAGAACCAGCGACGGAAGCCACAATTAAAGAAGAAACAACAGAGTCAACAGAAGCAGAAGAATCAACGGAAACAGAAGAAACAACGGAATCATCTGAAACACCCGAAGCAGCAGAAACACCCGAAGCCACAGAGACATCCGAAGCCGCACAAGAACCAACCCTCGAAACCATGGCCCCCATCAAATCCAAATACCACCCCAAGTGGTTCGATCGCGACCACGACTGGTGGGGGAAAACCTACACCGGCGCCCTCAAATTCTGCGCGGCAAGGGGGAATGCGGGAAATTCCGTCCCCTGTCCTTACGAAGCGTATTGTCCCAATGGGGAGGGGAGCGTTCCCTATGGTGGACATCGCCGTGGAGAAGGTGGTGAAGGGGGAGAACTGTGGATGGAAATGTGGGCCCCCGTGATCGATCACGCCAACAGCTGGGTGCAGCTCGGCTCCGTGGACAGTTGTACGATGACACACGCGGGAGATGGGAACAATGATCCACCGAGGGTGGAGGGGTCGACGAGGAGTAGCGAAGAGGTTTCTCGGTACATTCTGTGTTGTGAGGGAGTGGAAGAGGTGGAATCGGCATCGACGGAGGAGCACCCTCAGGAAGAACCAGTGTCATCTGCTGAATCAGTTGAATCAACTGAATCAAGTTCATCAACATCAAAGGAACCAAGCTCGGAAACAATGGCATCCATCCAATCCAAATACCAACCCAAGTGGTTCTCCCGGGACACCGACCGCTGGGGCTCCACCTACTCCGGAGCGTGGAACCTCTGCGCGGCACGGGGCAATACCGTCCCGTGCCCTTACGAAGCGTATTGTCCCAATGGGGAAGGGAGCGTTCCCTACGGGGGAATCCGCACGGAGAATGACGTCATGTGGGCTGCCATCATGGATGCGCCGAACAATTGGGTGAGTCTCGGTTCGAAAGACAGTTGCAAGAGGGAGCATGGGGGGAATGGGACGAACCATCCTCCCACGGAAGAGGGTTTGAATTTGAGCAGTGAGGAAATATCGAAGTATCTCATGTGTTGTGAGGCGTTAGACGAGTTGAATGCCGAGTTGGAAGCGGCATCGGAGGAGGGAACGTCTGGAGCAGCAGAAACCGCAGAGCCCGAAGTATCGGAAACGGCAGAATCAACGGCTGTCACCTCTCCGAATGGTCCGACCGATCAAGAATCGGAATTCATCAAGACCACATTCGAACCAAAATGGTTCACCCGCATCCAAGACTGGGATGGATCCACCTACTCCGATGCCCTCTCCTTCTGCTCCAAGCAAGATTCGATGGTGCCCTGTCCTTATCAAGCGCTCTGTCCCCAAGGGCCGGGAAGCGTTCCCTTCGGTGGATACCTCGGCGAATCGAACGGAGATATGTGGGTGCCCATCTTTGACCACACGTTTGAATGGGTTCAGCTCGGGTCTGAGGATAGTTGTATGAGGTCTATGGGGGATGGGAATGATCCTCCCAAGGATGATTCTGGATTGAGTACGGAGGAAGTTACGGGTGTGGTCATGTGTTGTAAGCAGGCGACTGCGGGTGCTTCGGATAGTAGCTCTGCAGAAACTGCTACGGAACAAGAGAGCAGTGTGGCGGAAGAAACCACAGTATCGGAACCTAACGACGAGGCGGAATCACCAACAGTCACAGCGGAAATGATGGGTATTTCGGAAGAAGAACTGCAATTCATCAAGACAACCTACGATCCAAAATGGTATGATCGCACTCACAATTGGTCCGGTCAAACCTACTCCGACGCCCTTACATTCTGCTCTCAACAAGAATCGAGGAAACCCTGCCGCTACGAAGCTCTCTGTCCCCAAGGACCTGGAACTGTTCCCTACGGTGGATACCATGGCACCCCCGATGGTGAAATGTGGGTGCCCATTGTCGATATTCGGCATGAATGGGTTCAGCTTGGTTTCAGTGATACCTGTATGAGGTCGATGGGGACGAATCATCCTCCAAAAGGAGACGATTCGGGGCAGAGCGATGAGGAGGTTACGGGTATCGTCATGTGTTGCTTGGCGGATGGAGGCAGCCCCGCATCGGAGGGTTCCAAAGTTGGATCTTCCTCCGCTCAAGTCGCAGAGGACACATCGGCAGAAGAAACGAATGTTGAGGCCGTCGCAGAACCAGAACAAGAAGAAGCACCAGCACAAGAAACAGAGGAAACAGAGGAACCAGCTGCACCAGTCTTGGAAATCACAGAAATTGGTACCACTGCCACCCAGGAAGAACTAGACCTGATCGAGACAGAATATCAACCCCAATGGTATGATCGCGGTGACGAATGGACTGGAGAATCCTACACTGAAGCACTTGAATTTTGTTCCCAGCAAGATAATAGAGTGCCCTGCCCCTACCATGCCTATTGCCCCAATGGGCCCGACAGTGCTCCCTATGGGGGAAACCGTGGCAAATCCCCGGGGGAAATGTGGGCACCCATCATCGATCATCCCAATGGGTGGGTGCAACTCAGTTTGGACAATAGTTGCAACAGGTATGATGCTGGGAGCAACAAAGCTCCTAACTGGGGAGTGGCTGGGCAAGCCGATGAGGAGGTGACACGTTACATTATGTGCTGCACGCGTCCTCATTACAGTAAGGAAGGCAAGCGCCGTCTTAGGGGAGTAAAGAATGTTTAAGCCATCACATGGGTAGGAGGAAGTTTGTGATCTGATGGGTCAGGACGTTCTAATGTTGCAGGAAACACTTGCTGATGTCGAGATTGGGGGTGTGGGGCAATGTTCTCCTGTTTTTGTCACCAATGCTTGGGTTGTGACTAGAAAATAGTAAAAACAGTACGTCGCGTTCTGTCGGGAGTAGGCGCACCATCATGTTGTTTCAATTGTGAGACGTCAAAATTGATTACTTAGGGAATAATTTCTTATCTTGTAAAATAATGTCCATTCAATACGTATGTACTCACGTTTTACACGAGTTTTAAATTTCGTTTTGATGAATTGAAGAATGACTGTCGTGGCTGAAGAAGAACCATGTTTATAGTATGTACATCTGAGCACAGACTGAATAAGCATGACCACCCTCCAGCCAAAGGTTGTCATGGAACGATAATAATGTGTGACTAAAATATGTTTGGCAATTTCACCTTGAGGTGAAGAGATTTTTGTGCATAATGGATATTGTAGTATATTTATACATAATATTATTTCAAATCCCAAACCTTCTGGACAGTTTTGCCCATCTATTTGAGAGAGTAATTCAGAAATTACTTGACTTTCATAGATTTTTTTTAAATTGCTGGTTTGATGCCTACGGCAAAATTGACACCTATGAATTAAAAAGCTGCAGCAAGTAAAGCACTTATTTCACTAGAATGTGATCACACAACTTTAATACGTCTGAGCAGCAAGCTCTTGCCATTTGATTTCCACAAAATTCTTTTCAAATGACTCGACTAAAAAGTATTCCCGTATTTTCTAGAGCACTTATCGCCATTGGTTGATCAAAATTTTGCAAGCAACTTCTGTACAAGGTCCTGTAGCAAATTTAAACTACTTTGGAACTTGAGGGGCTATACATGGAGAAAACATTTTACAACAAATAAAAGACTTGATCACAATCTACTGAAATACAAGTCAATTTGAAAAAGAATCATGCATTTTAATTTTTCCTCTTTTGCATATGATCCTTTTCTGCAAAGATTATGTTCAGGGAGGATAAAACATGGCATGTATGGTAGTGATTTACCCTGTCACTTTTAAGTGAATTGATACAAAAAAACAACACAATCAAAAATTGTCAACTATTAGATCACAATGCAGCACAAATAAATGGATTGATATTGGATCTGGTGGAGAATATGGTAATAAGCTACAATCACATCTTGTTTTGTCACTATTGCAATCTGCAGTGGTGATAGAGCAAGTCATGCCTTCAACACACTGACAAACAGGGATCATTTGATTGCCAAGCAAAAGTAAAGTAAAAATGAAATGAGCAATATTTTACAGTAACAATTCTTTTCAGTAGAGGCATGGCTACATGCAATTTGCAGGCAAGGGAATGTTTGTTGATAATGATGTTATAACCTTGTAATAGAGCAATAAAGTCACACATTTTTTATTTTAGCTTCCATTTAAGGTTAAGCAAAATTGTCTTGTACAAATTACTTCATGGTAAAGAGATGTCGATCAATAACAATTGACATGCCCTTGTCAATCAAGCTGCAGGGGCAGGGTGATTGTGTCAGCAACAGAAAGCACAGTGTAGAATTAATAATATAACGATGACCGGTTTCCATAATGTTTTCTGTGAATGTGGTGGTGATCACAGGAAATATCAGTACAAATGGTTTTTGTGAGGAGAAATTAGTAACAATGGTGATACAATGACCTCATGCTGTTGAAATTTCTACCACACATTGTTTTGTGCAGTGAAATGAGGGTAAGATTAATTTCCATTTAAGGGATAAAAAGATTGAACTTCTTGAAAGGGAAGTCAACAAAAGGAAATCAAGCATTGATGTGCTGGTTTTTGACAATAAACAAATTAAAAAAATTGAGGATATGGACAGATGCATGGGTTGAATGTCAACCAGGATCCATCTAACAAAAAAACTGCTAACAATAGGCCTAAAAGACCTATTCCATCTTACCAATATTTTTTTCATGAAAAGATGTGTTGAATTGTTTCTACAAGAAAGCTTATCAAACCTTCTATGGAGGCTACTTCCGAAAGCTAACTTTGGCTTTAGCCAATATTGAGTCATCTGAGTAGTAACTAGACACTGTCCTGGGAACTCATTTTATATGTCTTACTGAACATCAATTTCAACTTTAAATTTCAGCTAAAAAAATATAAGAGCTTAGAAAATCATTTAAAGATATAAAAATTGTCTCCCGACTTTCAGCACATTCATATCATTGGAATCCAAAAGAAAGACTATTTTTTTTGCAGATGAGATATCTATAATTTAAGTACTTTCAAAACTATGATTTATTTTTGAAAAGATTCCAGCTGGATTGCCTGAGACTCTAGACAGATTCAATTTTAATGGGGATGTATCAGAAGGTAGATGTCAATTTGATGTGTTCAAAATTAGAAAATGAAAAAAATGGTCAAAAGGCAATCAAAAAATTGAAAGGACAAAAAATGAGTAAATAGTGTATAGTGCAAGTACACATAGAAATTGACACTAGCAATCATCTTCTATTGTATGTAAGTGCAAGTCTGTTAGGATAGGAGTAAATTATTTGTCTAAATTTTTTAACCTGTTGATGGGCCCACAAAACCCTTTTCTGACAAAAAGAAGATACTGGGCATTTTTAATGGGTTAAGGGAAAAGTGAAAGAGTCTGGGAATTGCACCAATTTTTTGTTTAGTTCAATCAGGAAACTTACTTCCCTGATTCTGTACCTGATATGTCTTTGAAAATCTGAGGTACAGAGATGCATGTGGTTTTGAAAATGTCAATTTTGAAGGACAGACAAAACTGGTCTAATCTCAGAATTGAACAGTATCAATCTTCGTGTGGAGTTTACGTGCACTCAAAATCAATTAGGTTCTTATTCTTTGATGATGGATGAGCCATTATTCTTGCTTTTAAGATCCCAAAAGGAATGGCTAAGACAACAACTTAACACAAAAAATCTTAAAAACAATACTACTATCACATTTGCTTTAACCTCAGCTTCAAAATGACACACTGAACGTCCAAAAAGGACCATTTGATTGAGCAACAGCTATATTTTAATAACAAAACTAGTAAAATTTTCATTTTTTAAATTATGTTGATTCCAGCTAAAACACTAGAAGCGTGTTACACCTGGAGAAATCCTGTAATTGAACCCCATAATTTGAGTTGAGTCAATTTTCTCTCTCGTGTCTTAGGATCTTTACTCATTATTGAGAGATAATCTCAAACAAAAATTTAGTTACATATTTTCAATATTTAAGATTGTCTATTTGACAATTTAGCTGGTACCAAAGTTCATACATACCAAATTATTAATTTCTCAGAGGATTCTGACCTATTACAGTTTCCAATTGAAGGACAGACAAAGATTTTGTTGGATGGCAAGTACTTTTTACAAGAAGTACTCTATACTCACATAATACTAGTATTTTTTCTTAAAGTTGGGTAAGGAAATTAAAAGAGCATTACATGATATTATGGGTTTTAGTTGTTTGCCAAAAAGGCTCCTATTTCAACCCATAAGATCCCATAACAATATACTCTTTGATCCAGAAATGAATGACAACAAGTTCTTCCTCAAATGATTCAATTTCCTTTTTGAATAAAGAGTGACAATATTAGATTGTAAGAGATGAAATTGACTTGACTCAAATTGCAGGCTTCTTACGGAATCCAATAACAGGATTTCTTTAGGTGTAAAATGCTTCTAACATTAGCAATATTATAATTCATGTATTTACAGCATTCAAGATATTTTATGGTGACACATGGTCATTTTGATCCCATTTCAATTTGTGGTTTGTTAAGTAACTGCCTTCTTTTCATTTTCATGAATGCCAATGCTTCAAGATGGTATTCTCATTGCCAGGTACATGTCATTCACTATCAATATTAACACTGATTGAAGAGTCCCAAAGCTTTAAAGCAATTAAATTTGACTCTTATACCTGCATCTGACAGCCAAAGAAGATTTTATAAAGCCAGTATCAGCATCAACAATGACAACTGCAATCATAAAGACAAAAACCAAACAATTCATAATGTCATTTTTGTTCAAATAGTTATCAAATAGTTATCATAATAAGAGTTATTATGCCATTGCAGGTATACATGGTTCAAACGGCTTGTTCTTTGTATAAGTGGCAGAAAATTCTGAGCCTATTGCTATTTAGTTACAGCACAAAGTTTTAGCCAGTTTTTTATACATCATTAGTGAAGACAGTTGAGATATAGCTTTCTTGTTCCCAGCAATGATGGCATTGGACCACACCCACACATTTACTGTTTTCAATCTTTGGATCCATTATCAATTACTTGAATATTTTACCTGAAAATCAACAAATAAATTCTAAATTTACACCTGGAAAAATTACCAGTCTTCTTAATAAATAAAAAATTAATGGAGAAAAATGGCAAAGAAAAAAACTATCATAAGTGGTTTTTATATTATTGTAATTTCATTTTTTACAGCCCAAAGTGTCAATTTATTGAATGACCAGGATTTTTGGAAGCTATTGTAAAAAAGTTTTAATCCAAGTAATATGAAATGAGGACGCCTCTGTCCCATTGTCAACAATGAATTCTAAATGTTAAAATTAAATCTGTGATTTTCCATGGTACTTGGGTTTGGTTGGGCTAAATTTTTGCTTTTATTCATTACCAGGTAATAATAAAATATTCCAACAAAAACATGTTTACCAGGCAAAATTCTATTTGACTCATGAGAGATTGCAAGTAAAGATGGTGGTGATTTTGGCTAAGAAAACTCATCACCAGATGGTACTGGAATTTTCCAACCAAATGCAAAGGCAGTATTTGGATTCTACATTCCTTGTAATGCACAGAAAACAATGGCAGATTGTATCCATTATCAATGATGCTATCATTGAAAAAATGTCTTGCTGTGCAAGTCAATTAAACCCCTTTAAACCAATACTCTTTCACTCTCATGCATTTTGAATAGAGAGGACTACTCTCATGTCAATTGTTGGATTGATTGTGGTGTCAAATATTCAACATAACTTGGTACATTCCAAAAACCTGGTACCTTCATGGAATGTCATATTTGGCCTGGACTTCCACAGCTTGGTTAATTTTGGAGCCACATCAGCCACAATAATATCTGGCTTTTCAAAGAAGGAGATAGTTGGGAAGCAAGTTCCTGGAAATTTTATTTGGCACTTATTCCTAGACTTTACTCTCTACTGCACCCTGGTTTGAGACAATGATAAAAATATTGTATAAAAGTAGTGCTTTTGTATGGTAGATAGAGCAAAAACAAACAAAGCAGGCAGGATGAAAGAAGGAAATAGTTTAAGAAATTATGATCTTGGTCAATTTTAATGCTAAAATTCCCACAAACATTCCCCTGGGGTTTTAGAGTTTACAAAATCTAAAACTGAATCCAGAATAATTCAATTATGTGCCATTTTTTCAAGATGGAACCAATCTGATTCATTATTATTTGTGAAATCATGTTTACTTGATTTTTTAAGCAAGAAGATAAGTGCATTGGGAAACAAGTTTCCTGGGAAACTTCATTGCATTCACTCCCAAGGTAGAAGTATCATCTACATAAGTACCACATGCAAGACAGCATAAGACCCATCATAATAGTACTATCTCCTTGCTGAAGTAGCTAAGTACTGACTTTAGTGATACCTATTCAAACTCCAGAATTGTTTGACGTCCATTGGTAATACCTGTTACTATCATTTATTTTTTTTAGCTTTTCAGAAAATTGACCAACTAAAAAATATTGTTTCTTTCTGATGGTCAGAGGATGAGGTTTGAGAGTTGACTAGCAAGTCAAACAAGTCCTAAACCCACCATGATATTGTTTCTTTTGGCAATGGTATCAATACTATTAACAATGGGGTGATGCCATTACCAAAGTTTGGTTGCCCCCTCATATGCCTTTGACATCGCTGTCTTTCTGCATGCAGCACAGCTCCAGATGGGGAAAAGGATGAGTGCATCAGAAAAAGTTCCATTAATGACCATTGATCACAATGACACAGTGATAATATCAGTTACTATCATTAATTTTTTACATCTTTTCAGGCAGTTGAACATCTAAAAAAATATTGTTTCTTTCTGGCAGCCAATGGATGAAGTTTGAGAGTTGGCTGGCAAGCCATCACAATGCCAAAATCCACCATGATATTGTGGCTTTGCTTTTGACAATGGTATCAATACCATCCACTAATGGGGTGATGCAATTACCAAAGTTTGATTGTCCCCCACATATGCCTTCAACATCTCTGCTTTTCTTTATGCAGCACAGCTCCGCATGAGGAAAAGCATGAGTACATCAGAAAAACTTCCAACAATGACCATTGACAGCAATGACTTCAACTTCAAGCACTCTTTCATTGTTGATGCTGCCAACAAGTGGGGATTAATCCTAGATAATAGCCCCATTGATTGATGTAGCCAAATACATAGTGTTAAGGAGTTAATAAAATATTACTTTATTTTAAAATATTCCAACAAAACAATGGTAATAGTTTTGCTGTTAATTTTTTCATATCATGATGTTGTGCATAATGTGTATTCACATTACATAGTGCATAAAATTTTTTTAAATAAGTGGCAATGGTTCCCAATGGGTATTACATTTGGATACTTTATTGTTTTAATAATAATAATAACTTAGAAAATTACCCTACAACTAGGCATGACACTATCAGG
>JALLOT010002658.1:0-12402 GCA_036939595.1 Thalassiosira livingstoniorum | reverse complement strand
GCAAGGAGGTGCCATTGAGTTCAAGAGTGGTGATCAGCAAATCACATAAATTATGATAGCTGAGAAGTACTCCTTTTTTGAGATATCACCTGGAATACTAATCTAGAACAGTGTTCTCGAAGTAATATTCCAAGTGCAATCCCGAAATGTTCTCAGATGATGTTCTTTGTTATTCTATACTTCAAGTTCAATAGTCTCTTATCCCTTTTGAAATGGTTATTACAATCAGAAGCTACTTACAACGTTGTTGGTTATGTCGTAAATGTTGTAGAAAATTTTATGATGTCATAGGTGAAGTTGTAAATGTCGTAAGAAAAAAGTAAAAAAAAAATCTTCTGAAAAATTGAAATTTGGCAATTCTTTAGTTTTTTTGTAACTTTATTTTGAAAAGGTTTTTTATGTGACTTTCACGTTGTAACAGAAAACATTTTGGTCACGTGATTTTTTAAAGAAAACACACTTATAATATGACTTGGGGATGTTCCAGTGAAACATCATCATTCTTCTACTTATCTTTTATCCTCTTCTATCATCTTCTTCCTCCCACCTCCCGTTCCAGTTAGTTCCTGTTGGTGGTTGCTGCAAAGTTGGTGGAAGGAAAGTAGCTACATAGGTCTCGCCAGATAGTGTTGAAGAGACAAGCTTGAGTAGATCATTACACAGATTAAAATAGACTCACTGTTGCTCAGTTGAACCTCATTACCATTACAAAACTAGATTCTTAAAAATTATGAGTAGTATTCTACATTAGTACCTAACTAGCAGTAGTAGCTGCTGCTTACGCAGCAGCTGCAATCTCCTCAGAGAACCTGACCATCTTGGCCATGTCTGGCCTTACTCCAACACACTCCTGTGGCTTGGGATTGGCCATTTGCTCTTCCTTGGCTCGATCCCAAGCCAAATCAACATCCGGTATCTCCGGATCCACATTCATTATCATTGCCCAAAACCTTCGGAAGAGTTGGCCTTGAAGTGGCTTGGTAAAATGGTCAGCCAGCATTCATTCAGTTGGGCAGTACTTGATGCCAAGCTCGCCCAACTTGACCCGATCCGTCATGAAGAAACACTTGATATTCATGTGACGGGTCCTCTTGCTACTTGATTCCTTGCCATTCTTCTCCAAGAGGATGGCACTTTGGTTGTCTTGGTAGACAACCGTTTCCTTTGGTTTGTAGCCCTGCTCCTCCATAAAATAATTGACCCATAGCATGAGCAGGCACGCATCGTCTACCCCAACTAATTCCGACTCCGCAGTGCTCCTTGTATTGATTTTCTGCTTCTTTGACAGAGCCAATACTGCTCCTTTCCTGAGCGACATCATCCCTCCAGTGTGAGATTTGTAGTCGGGGTGCACTGCGAATGAGGCGTCCACCCACCACAAGATCAATGACAAATCCGACGCCTCCAGCGTAAGTTTGAGGTAGAGTGTCCCGTTCAAATACTTCAGCACCCGAATCAGTTTCCTCCAGTCATCTTCATTGGGATGCTTCACTCTTGTGCATAAGAACGCCACCGCTGTTTGCAGACCCCTTCTGCATCTAACCATGGCAAATAGGAGCTGCGCTACTGTGTGATGAAAGGCGCACGCCTTGGACTCGTCCAACAGTTTCCTTTCCTCCTCTGGCCTGACACTAAATAGATGATCTGCTGCTGGTGTTGGTGCCGTCCCATAAATTGCCTCAGGAAATTCAGTGATTGTTCTCTTTAGGAAGTTCACCATGCTCACTCCTACCTTGCCTTCCCGAGTGAAGTCAAAATCCATCCCTAGATAGTCATGCACCTTTCCCTGTGACACCTGCACGTTCCCATACTCCGATTTGAACCATTTGATGGTTCCATTGACAACTTCTTTGCTCTCATGTGAGATCTTTACGTCGTCCACATGCCAACAAACCGTCAATTGCTTCCCGTTGACTTCCTTATTGGTCACACAAGGGCCGTATCTATTTACCACAAAACCCTGGCCCTTCAAATCCGCCACCAGCTTCCTGAAGAACAGCAGAGCACTGCGAAGACAGCCATGAAGCGCCTTGCGCAGCGAAACGTAGAGGACGGGCTTGTTGTTTGGCCCATATGTGATGTATTTTCTATAAATCTGAGGAGCTGTCTCAGCCATTAGCTCCGCCAACTTCCCTCTCATCACCATATGGACTACATCGTCCATGTCGGCGAACAAATAGGCCCCCGGTAGATCCACTACAACAACCTCTCTGTTCTCAGCTGCATCGATAGCTGAAGTGAGTAGCACTGACTCCGTGAAGACAGTAGGCGAAGCGGCGTCTTCTTTTGCTATGTATTCTTGTTGCGTACTCCCATTTGCACACATTCGGCCTTTTACCTTGCCGCTCTTCTTTTGCTCCAGGAAGATGAGCGATTCTAAAGCCTTCTTTCGTTGTTCCGGCATTAGCTCACTGAGATTCTTGGGTGTGAATGTATCTTTCATGTGGATTTGCCACAGTTTAGCTTGTACCGCATCTTTGCCCGCCTGTCCAAACTCCTGTAGGCCCCTCTTCAGCGATAGTTGGACCATAACCTTGTGGGCTATCTCTGGCAGATACCCATCCAACTCCTTGTCATCCACAAGCTCTGGTTGGTTTCGTAGTAGATTCATGTAATGGAACTCTACTCCTCCATCAAGTATGAAGTTTAGTGCTTCCACATACCTAGCCTTTCGTGTAGGCGGAGACTTGTTTGTCTCAGGGAACATCTCCTCTAGGGTCGCGAACCCAAAACGGTAACTGTAGTCTCGACCACGATTTTGCCGTAGAGTTGGAGGAGAAGAGCCTGGCTCACCATCTCTTCTACCAGAGTCCCCATCACTCTCGTCTCCTGGCCTGTATTTGTCATTGGTTGGCACCTCAATGTTGTAGGACTCAGTGCCATCACTCACGGCCGATCCGCCTGATGCCAAAGACTCGAAACTGCTCTTCAAATTGCTGAAACCACCCGTGTCATGGGCCTCTGTTGGTGCATCTGGAGAATTGATGCCCACATCACCACCACCACCATCGTTGTCACTCCTGGAATCCACACTCCTGGAATCTGCACTCCTGGAGTCAT
This sequence comes from Thalassiosira livingstoniorum, assembly GCA_036939595.1. Classification (NCBI taxonomy): domain Eukaryota; phylum Bacillariophyta; class Thalassiosirophyceae; order Thalassiosirales; family Thalassiosiraceae; genus Thalassiosira; species Thalassiosira livingstoniorum. Next base: position 9,342 of record JALLOT010002658.1, on the reverse strand, counting down.
CAGCCTGGTCACTGCCACTGTCTCCATCTTGCCCATTGGGTGCATCGTACACCACTTCTTCATGCGGAGTGACAACTGGTTTCACTGGTACATCCTCATCCGTGGCTCCTTCCAATTCTGCTTTCATTTCCAAATCATCAGCCTGATAAGAAGGGTCTTCCATGGGAGGGATCCAAGGAGTAGGCTTGTTGGGATTGGCTATACTCTCCACTCCTGCCACATGCAAGATCGGATCACCCACAGGCTTGCCACGGCCATTGAGGAACTCGATATGCCCCGTTTGCCCTTCGTATCCAGCAATCTTTTCCACGCGTTGGATGATGGACTTTGGCATTGGGACCAAAGTAAATTGGTTGCGGGTGATCTTCTCCCTCGTCTCTAGGGAGTAAAATTTGTAGCTCCCTTGAAGGTTGCCACTAGGACCAAGACAGATGGTGTCGACAGTACGTTCCTTTGGCGTATTCGTTGGGTTATTGTCTTGATAAACCTGACAGTAGGAACCAAATGGAATTTTACAATGGAGTTTGAAATCCAACCTTGTGTTGGTAACTATTTCCCTAGGGCTATGTTCAGTGGAGACCCCATTGCGCGAAGGAAAGACGTTCATCCAAGTGACACAAAAAATGGTGCCTTCAATTTTAACTCTCCCAGGTATAAATTTAAATGGTAGGGTACTTCGTAGACACCTGAATCGTTCCTTCACCACTCTTATTTTACGTTCTACTTCATTGGCATGTTCCACAGCCGCAGTTGGATTTAGATCAGTTGACCCAAGACGACCACGAAGAGGATCAAACTGCCCATCAACCAATGCTGTCGTGACTTCGAATCCATGATTATGATACAACCTCAACACATTAGTGAGGGCTTCCCCAAGTTTCTTGACTCCCAATTCGTTCACAAATTCAATGGTGACCAGGTCTATCCCACGCGACAGTAACTTTCTTGTTTCAATCATAAATGATACATGGCACCTCTACCGCTGTTTGGACCACCGGCAACACACGTTGCGTGGTATTCCCCTTTAATGTCACCACATCTGGACCAAAAATGTGCTCAGCAATGTTAATGTCTTCAACGGTAAATGGACAATTAGAAATATATCCACTACGTACCATCGCCTTAAAAGTTTCAAGCGAAGGGAATCCCATCTTGTGCATGGCACTCCTGGCCTCCTTGGCCCTCTTGATCTGTCGCCTGGTATATCCTTGCATATTGCCTTGCACCGTGTTGATCAGGGCAACTTCGTCTCCAGATTCGTTCAGGTCGTGGTAATACAGACCGTCCTCAGTTGGCTTGAATCCCGTTTTCTTCCCACCGGGCAAATGCACCACAAACTCGTTTTCCTTTGCGCTGTCGAAGGTGATACAGTACTTTTTGGAGAGTTTGTACAATGAGAGGATGTTGGCCAGACTATTCGGGTCGTACCAAACCTCCTCGATGTCACCAAAGCGCCCTTGTACATCAACGCAGTTGCTCCCACCATTGCTATGAATGATCGCCGTCCTCAGAGCTTTGTGAAGGTCCCTCAGCTTCTTCTTGTCTTTAAATACGTGGCACGTGGATTCATTGTCCAATAGAAGCCAAGAGTCGGGCAGCCATTTCTTCATTGCCTTTGTAAAAAACTGAAATTCATCTCCGTCTGACCCATAGTTGTCCATCAAAATAGTGGTCATGACCCGACCTGTAACCGGATCCCTGTCCACCGCTCTCGTTCCACTCGTCATTGCGCTTGCCACTGGCTTTGCGTCTTGCCCATCGATGGAAGCTGGTACAGTTGCCCCCGCCTGAGTACTACCACCACCTGATGCCACGGTTGCATTGGTCGAATGCTGCTTAGGTCCCATTGGCACATTCATTTTCTTTTTCTCTTCTTCACTGGTTTCTGGGTTTGGACACCCCCATGAACAGTGCCCCCTCTTTAGGCACTTGAAACAAAGCACGTCCTATGGGATGCCACCCTTCTTCTTTGACCCATCAACCTGCTCTGCTCTCGTTGCCAAGGTGACGCCCGTCTCGGTCCCACCATAATTATCATTTCTCTGGTGGTTCCCTTGTCCTTTCCAATGGATAAGTAGAATGTAAGCATCAGTGACCATTTGTGGCCACTTGTCTGCTCCCAGGTAAAACTGGTTCTCCAGGAACTGGACCAAGTCCCCATGATGCTCACGGTTTGCCTGCTTCAAAAAACACACAGCCAAGAAACTCTCCTCTGTCCACTGAAAGGCCATGTCCATGATACTCAGTATGAGCTTCGTCATCTGCTCCTTGCTCTCTGACTCGTCCTTCGCCGTAGTCTCCCCCAACTCCTCCTTCACCTTAGCCTCCAGGGCTGCTTCGTCTTCGAGGGCAGAGCTCATCACTAGATCGCCTGCTGATAGTCCCCCCTCAGTTCCACGAAAGTCTCTCATCTGCTCCTCGATCTCCTTCCCCACGAATGACTTGAGTAGTTGAGGGTGTGCACCGAGCCGACCTCCCTGCTCATGAACCACCTTGTACATTGCCTTAAATTTTTGTAGATATTCCTCATCGGACATTGTCTTAAGTTGATAAAAATTGAAGAACGCCTTCACCGCTGAGTGTAGCGTATCGGCTGCCTTCTTCTGGTCTTCGACACTGAATATGAGCCCTTTCATCGCCAAGAGAAGTGCGAATAGATCTGCCTCCGTATCCATTTTCTTGAACAACGATAGAGCCTCCAAATTATTTTTCAAATTCTCATGACACTGGCCCAGCACCAGTCCATATGCCTTTTTCAGATTGGAATGATGGAGCCTCTTCACTTTCACATACTCAGCTAACTCGAGTTTATATGCGTCCATCTCCACGTCCCCTTCTTCCTCTGAAGGTTTGATGGGCTTCTCCACCCCCAAATCCTTTCCGGCCCTAATTGACCTAATCACCTCCTCCCCCTCTTTAAAATTGACTCTGATGTATCCTATCACTTCCTCGAGTGATTTGTTGTACTGTTCGGCATGTTTCGCTAGTCCACAATCGAATGTGTAGCCTTCTAGGCCTGCACACCTCCCCTTGAACGTGCTGGCACCAGTGTTTCCTTTCAATGCCGCCGCTGCGATGTATCCTGCGGTGCAACCTGCACCTCGGCCTCCCCTCCCACCAGCCCCGAACCTGCCGGCCGCTGCCTGATGACGATGGTAATAAGTACGAAGAGATTGCTGACGAAGCATCTCATTGGTTATTCCTCGCTGTATAATTTTTAAGAATGTTGAAGAGACAAGCTTGAGTAGATCATTACACAGATGAAAATAGACTCATTGTTGCTCAGTTGAACCTCGTTACAAAACTAGATTCTTAAAAATATGAGTAGTATTCTACATTAGTACCTAACTAGCAGTAGTAGCTGCTGCTTATGCAGCAGCTGCAATCTCCTAAGAGAACCTGACCATCTTGGCCATGTCTGGCCTAACTCCAACAGATAGAACCCCGAACTCGTTCAATCCTGTTCAATCGCAGGTGGCAGCAAGAAAAGTCAGATCGAACTCTTGCTTGCTCCTCCCTTGGCTTGTTGGATGCCGAATCTTTCACATACTCAGATCAGAAGAAAAAACTGGGCGGGGCGCCTTCTTTGAAATCACGATATCCATCATGTTCTAAGTTCTAAATGGCGAAGCCCACATCCCTCGTCCAGCCAACCACCAGACTTTCCTAGTGACACCACAAGTATCATTCATGTCCTTCCAATGGGATCGTCAAATCGTCTCCCTGGTGATCATCGCCATCATCTCCAACGCAAGTTTTTCGAGCGTTGCCCCCGTGCTCCCACTTGAAATTGACAACCATCGCATCCCCGAACAATGGATATCCTTAATATTTATTGCCTATCCTATCGGGCATTCTGTGGCATCGCCCATCGTGGCTCGACAGCTGGAGATCAAGGGAACACCAAAGGTCATGGCTGTAGGAATGGTTATTCAATCTGTATTATACTATTGGCTCGGCATTGTTTTTGAAGTTGTCGGGCGAATATCCGAGACGGACGATCTTCATGACAAACAAGACAGCGACAACCTGCTAATTTGCATGCTCACTATCACACAGTTTTTCTTGGGAGCCTCCATGGCCATGATTGTCACCGCCTACTATTCCACTGCCACATTGAATTTTCCATCGGAAAAAGAATTTGCCATTGCTTGTGTCGAGTCATCAGTGGGTGCTGGCTATGTGGTTGGACCAATCATTGGATCTATAATTTATGACGAAATGGGGTATCGTACTTGTTTCTTCGCAGTTTCCTTTGGGATGATGTCTTTGGCTGTTGTTACTTGGAAATTTCTAGCTGCGTCTCTGGGTGTATGTGGGAATAGCAGCAATGAAAATGGCTGTGAGGATATTTCTAATGATGACAATGTTGTATCCAAAGAAACATGGGATTTTGAAAATTACAATTCAATAAATGGGCATGGTGAAACGGCACAAAGCCATTTAAGCATTGTTCAGAGACAATCAAATCTGGCTGCTAATGCAACAACCATAGGCCTTCTCAAATTCCCTAAGTTGATAATTGCTGTGATGAGCATCATGTGGGCCAACGTCGCCTGGACATTCTTGGAACCTATTTTGGCGAAACACTTGGAAGATGAAAACATCGGAAAGAAGATGATTGGGATAGTCTTTTCCATCTCCAATGTTACTTATTGCTTGTCTTCGTTTCTGATGCAATATGTGCACAAACATTGGAGACGGCACACTGCAATATCCATTTCTTTACTTCTCACTCCAATATCAGTTGTGTTGGTCGGATCGAGTTCATTCACATTGGTACTTTTAGGGATGGCGTTACTTGGAATATTTCCCATGCCTGTGTGGATAATGCTGTTACCCTATGTTCAAGAGTATGCACTGACTGTTTACCCCAACAGTATGGAAAGACGAGTCAATGATCTCACGACAGGATTATACAATTCGTTTTTAACACTTGGTCAAGTTCTAGGTTACGTCATTGGGCCACTTGTGAATGGATCTTATGGTTTCACAGTGACCACTCGAATCGTTTCTTCTTTGATTTTTTTGCAGTCACTTCTATTTTATTACCATTGCTAATAAAAAATGACATTTATCCCACAATTTGTGGACAAAAACATTGATGACCCTGTATCAAATTTTGGATCTTTCTTAAAGCTGACAATTAAATAGAAAACTCACATTAATGTAGTTAAGTATGAACCAACGCATGAAAACGAAGGGGTGACTCACTCCTGACATTGTAACGCCATTTCAGGAACAGCTGCCCGTGAACTTTTTATTTCTATGATGTGAGTACCTACTAGCTATTTTTCAGCCAATCACGCTTTCGTTCTTGGACTGATTTTCAAACTTCAGCAAGAAGATAATTCAGCTTTTTTAGAGTGCAGAAAGAACAAAGCAAAGAAACTAATTTGGTTGCTCATGGCTACCCTTCAAATGGTTAGGCATCGTTTTGCATTTTTTGCAAAGAAAAAAGATTGATGTGCCATTGATTTAAGGATTGGTTAACCTAGAGCACAATTGAAACTCATTGTGTACTTGTCCATACATTGCTGTAGGTTCATAGTTCTATTATTTCAAAGCTTCATTTTTTTACAAAAAAGTGAGGTCCTTTATCATCAATGCTTAAAAGATGTTTTTTTAGATTTTTACTACTGTTGTGAATAAAATATTACGACCACAGATTTCTCGTTTTTTACAATTTATGAAAGTCTTGGAACCATCTCTACTTGAGAAAAGAACTGAAGAGACTACATGAGTATTTGTGGACAAAGCAGGGTTGCATTAAAGTAAGAATGATAGAATAATATAATAATAAAGTAATTACCTTAAAGATAATCATTAAGTAAGGCAATTTCAACGCAATTCTATTTTGTGTCATTTTTTTTTTTTCAGAAAAAAAATACTTTAGGTTTTATGATTTTACTTTTTGCTTTCAAAAAGTGTGTGACGTGTGACATTCAAAGTAATTTTACTTCAGTTACATTTTCTTGGTTTATGATTTGAATAATTAATGAATTGTTCTAAACAGCAAAAAATATTATATGAGGTATTACCATTTGTCATTTTTTGCATTATGATTATGATATTGCAACAAATGAACCAAATGAAAAAAACATACCATATAAGTACAAGTGCATATACATGTAATTTTTGTGCACATGTATGGATGGATTGCCTAGTAACTAGTAAGTGAGAACAAGTAAACACACCACTAACTGATGAAAAAGCATTCAAATCATGCAATATGGAGTTGAAATAGTTGCTCTTCATGATGAAGGCCAAATGAGAAATGGTGGAAGTTCAAACCCCCTCTCTGCTAGGAGACTCCTGCTGTGTCAATTTTTGCTTGATTGGTGCCAAAATGCATTTCAAAAATAATTCATCTTAATTTTCATGGTCTTATTATGATCCTTGATTGCAAGTTTGACAGGCATCTACTTTCTACCTATATTGAGTGACTCCTGTTTGTGTTGACTTTCATTCTCTGTATTTGTTTTTTAGAAAAAAGAAAAAATATTTTTTCACTGAAATTTTTAGAAAATTTAAAGTTAATTTAATTTTTTATCTTGCCAAAAAATGAAAGTACTTTTTTACTTTATTTTAACAAAAAAGGTAGGGGGTACATGTATGGTTGCCCTACAAAAAAGAGCAAGTTGTCACATGTCAGAAAGTTTAAAAGTGAAGATATGGTTGCATATACTTGTTTTGGTGCTTTTTGTTGCTTGTCATGAGTCCATAATGAAGATAAGTTGGTTTTGTTAGTTATTTTTTCATACTCATTATGCAGCCTCAAAATGCAAGTCAAGTAAAATGTGTGTCAAAAGTATGAAACATGTCCCTTCTGACTCAAAAAAATGATTTTGAGCACAGATCCAACTAGTTTTGGATCCTCCTAATTTTGGCATATTTGAACATGTAATTTTTATAGCTCTTGATAATCTACTAGCTTAAAAATGACATTGATGGGATGCCAACAATACAGATGACCAGTGAGCAATTTTCTATTACTTTTGCTTCAGTACTATAAAAAAATTTTATTAATTTTATTTTATTAATAGTAATAAGTCTATGCCCAGTGGAAATGTCCAGTATATGATAAAAATAATAGGAGAATTGGTGTTGTAGCTTAATTAGTGAATGTGAATTATCCAAAGTGCAGAATGTTTATGTTATTGGGAAGTCTGCAGTCTATTAATACTTTTCTTGGTAGCATACAACATCAATATTCATTGGTCATTACAATTTGGCACAAGCTGCCAAGTGTGTGGAACAATTATGTACAATGCTGATAAATGTAGGAGAAGCAATACTTGATCATTACCTTTGTGCCAGAATATCATGAGATAGTTTGGAATTCTTTTCCAAATATCAAGATCAGGGGTATTTTCAAAAACCTCAAACAATGATCATGAAATTCTCACAGCAACTGGAGCATCAAACAGAGACCTCAATATTACAGTAGTGACATTTGTTGCTCAGTTGAACTCCAAAATCTACTGTCTTGCCAATATCCTCCCCAATCTTCTTGAGACACAATAAGAAGAACATTGCTTAGGATATTTTACTAGTATCACTTTTTTAGACATTTTTCCAAAACTTATTACTTATTTTTATGTTATCATTATTTAGATTTGAACACACAATGACTCAGCTGAACAGGAAAATGATGGTCCATGATGAGTCCTCTCACCCGCCACCCACCAACACCGGTAATTTCCTTTTTTGTTCTGTTTCAGTTCTTGTTCTAGATGTTCTAAGTGGCAAAAAAATGTTCTACTTATGTTCTAATCTAGGTTTCTTAGTACATTTCAATTGAAATCTACTACACACATATGTTCCATGTTCTAGATTTTAATACAATGAACAATTAATGAATGATATATTTTATTCAATGTATGTGTAATGTTTTTGAATGAAACATAAAATGAATGAAAAAAATAATGAATGGAAATCTAAAAAACAGTCATGTTTTGAAAAAATCAATGTAGTAGTAATATGTTCGTAGTATTCATAGTTGCTTACCTTATGGATTGATGGATGATAGTAAGTATACTAGTACCTAGTACCATACCTACATCTACCTGAGTACTCCTACTTACTTACTAGTAGTACTACTTAACTTCAAAAAATACCACAAGGAGCCATAATAAGGGCATGTTATATTGTACTCCTGACCATACCATCGCTAATGTACCTCAATAAGTTGTAGGAATAGGTAGGTGCAATACTATCCATTTTACTAGTAGCTTTTTAGTAGTAATAAAATGAGAGCAAAGCTCTCATTTTCCGAAAAACAAAATCAGAATAACGACTCCATTTTGCGATGGCCATTGTCTTACCATGGCCTTTGGTTGCCGCCCTCCCGCCCACAGTAAAAGCCACCCGATTTGAATGTAAGTCCTTTTTTGCATTTTTTGAAGCACGTTGCTTGATGACATACATTGTTGTCATCGACAACGCAACTCATGTTGTTGATGACGACAACACAACTCGTGTTGTCAATGACAACATTGGCAACTTGCATTGTCAATGACAACAACGACAATGTGTGGTGTCAATGACAGCAGCAACAATGTGTGTTGCCTATGCCAATAACCGCACTTGCATTGCCGATGACTCCAGTGGCAACATGTGTTGTCAATGATGACAACAACAATTTACATTGTTGATGACAACAAGGACAACATGTGTTGGCAATGGCGCAATTATTTTTAAGTAGTAAAATTGCATTAAAAAAGAAAAAAATAGGTTTTTATTATTGCTATGGTCAGTTTTAAATTAATAGGAGTAATAGACACTACTAGAGTTGCAGAGCTTTTTGTACCATTGTATATAATAATAGAATTTGACTCATGTTTGCTGCCATGGCTGCAGTGCCGCTGCATCCGCCATTTTGTTATTGTTTGTGTTGTTGTTGAAGCTTTCGCTTGCTCAAGCAAGGCGACGGTGGATGGTGGAGTGCCTGATGCAAGGAGCAGGACAAATCAAGGGCAATGACCTTTTTTTAAGGTAGATCTTGATGACAAAAGACATTTAAGTAGTAGGAATATACCATAGTATGATACTTACTATTACTACCGTATCTTTACATAAGCTAATTAGACTAGCTATTTTTTAAAGTTTTTTGTTACACTTTTTATTTTTATATATATTTTTGATTTGTGATAAAAAGAACAATAGATTCATTATTATTAATTTTTTTACTACTATTTTTTGTGTTTTACTACATAAAAACAACATTAAAAACTGAGATTCATGATAAAATAAGAGAAACATAAGCTTTAAAAACATAAACACATATCTAGAAGAGGTGTTCAAGAACAAGAGAAATACAAGAAGTGTCTAGAACAGACA
>JALLOT010002657.1:0-12406 GCA_036939595.1 Thalassiosira livingstoniorum | reverse complement strand
GAAATTTTAAAGTACATTTAGTTGGTCTGTTTGGACGGGTCTACATGGGAAAGACACTCCTAAATTGCACATGATGCTCATAGAAAAATATTAAAAAAGTTAGCGAGATGAATTGACTGATGATAGACAACAAGAATTTAAAAGGTGAACACACCTTCTCTAGCAACCACTAAAAATGAAATTTGGCCACTGTCATGGAGCTGCTGCAGCCCTGTCTCCTTGCTCTTGTTATTGTGCCTTGCTTGTGTTCAGACCTTCTTTGGCACCTGTAGCTTAAACTAAATGGAAAGAAAGATGAGGGCGAGAGGGTGAACAAAAGAAATCAACTTTGAAAAGTAAAATTAAAAAACTCAACTACAAATGTTGCCAAACCCATTCAGTCACAACACTTCAAAATCAATGGGAGCCAACCCCCCATCGGCCCCTTTCCATCAAAACATTGTTGAAGCCTGGACTAAATTTGACAGACAAAGATAGAGATGGAGTGAGAAGTATGGAACAGCTTTCAGCAGACAAATTGCAAGAAAGGTGAAAACAAAAGTGTCAACAATTTGATAATTCAAAGTTCACAAACAGCACAGAAAACTATGAAGCTTGTTCTCTTCAAAACCCTTGTATCCTGCACTAGGAACGGTGTCAGCCTAAAAATTTGAAACTGGGGAAGGATATGGAAGGGTGGGGAAGGAGGGTGAACAACATCTTTGGTATCAACGCTGTCAAAAAACCACACAACAAACTTACTGTTGGCAACAACAAACTTACCATTGACAACAACTGCCACCTTGTAGCATAAGCCGTTACTGTCAACACAACCTGGCTTACCTTAGCAACCAAATGCTTGTATGTAGGGTGGGGGCTTGGTTCCTTAGTCACAAAATGGAGGAAGACAATGCCAAATCCAAGATTGCTGCTGGGACATTGTTTCATGTTGCCTTGTCGTCATCTGAGAAATGACTTTTTTGGCTCACTGTATGTAGTTTCTCAGTGAATATGAGACTGTTTGTAACACCCTTTGGTCAGCACACACAGCATAGGTATTAGAATGTGGTGACCAAAGGGTTTCCTGTGTTGACCTATGTAGATCAAGTAATTATTTGTGACAACATGCTTTCATGAGAACACAAAAAATGGATTTGCCATTGTGTGAAGATGACAATCTTTTGTTGGTTGCTTTTGAGGGCTTTGGTGAATGAACAAACAATTTATTGTTTCACCCATCAAAAAAATTATTGGAAAATTGCTGTTTTTCATATGGGACTCACTTGAAGCTTTTTCAAGTACCCCTACTGCAATTAAAGTTGTTCTATAGCTTGCCCTCTTTTTACAGTTTTATCTTCCATGCAGAAAATATTCAGCAGGTATGTGCCTTTTGTGCAATGTTGGGTGAACAAAGCTTGATAAGCACAAGAGCCTAATTTTTGAAAGTTGCATTTTAGTTTTTTACACTTGAGAGTATTTCTTCACATATGTATCTAACCCATTGTTTGTGATCTTTTATTAGGTTCTCTTTGACTATCTTTTCATCAGGATGCCACAGCAGCTAGGTCTGGATGAGCAGAAGGAGGAAGAGCAGTCAGGAAACTTGTTTAGAGTGCACCAAATAATGTTTTTGGAGGCTATTTTAGTGGAGGACCTGGATGGTCAAAGGTTGTTCTCACTTCCCTTCATCTTGGTTTTGAATACTCACAACAAAACCTGAATTCCTAGGATCATTTGGTCAATAGCACCTCTGATAAAATTGTGGTAGATTCCTACAATCACTATTGCATTTGAACAGCATGTTCAGTTTAATTAGGCTTTTGTTACCTGGTGGTCTGTGGTTGTTTTTATCTTTGCAACTTCACAGCATTCAGTGATCATTTCATATGAACCCTCTAGATTTTGTTCTTGTTTCAATAGAGCAAGATGTCATTGAACTGGTTATCTTGATTGTATCATTTTAATTAAAATATAATTTTTATCAAACTTTTTTACTAAAGTTATTTTTTGTACCAACTATCACTTAGCAAAGCTGTTCCTAATGAAAAAATTAATTACTACAAAATGAGGGACAAAATTGTCGTGTACTCTCCTTTGAGAGATTGTACTTGTAGTCTACATACATAAGTCTCTTGAGGGGCAACTCAACATCTCTCAAAGGACAGACAGTACACAGTCCTCACTCTAGGATAGTATTTTTAGATGTGTTTTGAGTTTTGACAACTGACATATAGTATGTACTTTTCAAATTTAAACTTAAATTTCAAATAACAGTTCATGTTACAGCCATAATTCCTAGTGTGGAAACTATCAAAGAATGAGTTAACTCTCAAAGGGTGAGTCCCCTGCCTTCAAGAGAAACTACAGATCATGCAAGTGTACCTTTTAGATATGTTGAATCATTTTAATTTGATTGGGTCGAGATCAAGATTTCAATACAGGATTGACACGGGCTGGGAGATATTCTCTGTTCATGAAATGACACATCAAACTTTGCCATGGTTGGTCATTAAATGGGTAATAGTGGAGATCTCATTGTCACTGAAGGAGGCTAACTCTTTTGTTCTGAATTGCAATAGAAAGTCTAATAAATAACAATAAATAAAGATTATTGACCAATACTCTGCTTTAAATTCACGCAACATTTTGATGGTGTTATATTTGGTAAGATGGTTAGGAGACACAGGTTTGTTACAGCAGAAAGAAGTAGACTCATATTTGTTGCTTGATGATCTCAAAGAAATTATGATGAAAGGAATTGTTTGGCTCAATGTTGATATAATTGAAAAGAATTAAAATCAGTTGAAAACAATTAAAACCAATTGAAACTAAGTAGAATACTTAGAAAAGTCAAGAAAAATTATGTAAAATTCAACATAAATACCCTGTACCACAACGACCTTGTTTGCAACATACCGGATATCTACTTACAGGGGATCTATCATGTAGCACCCTTTGAATATTATGTTCAACATAGAGTGATGAAGGTTTTATTATTTGAAGGGTGCTTCAGGTTACAAAGAATCAGAGAATCCCTCTTCAATGTTGTGAAGGTTGTTGTACTGTTGAAAAAAATGTTTTCAATTTTGTTGATGTCTGCTGTTGTTAGCATTTCATTGTGCTGAGGGGTACTTTTGATGCTTGGCATTTTTTGTAGAACAACAAAAAATCTTCTGAAGTTTAATATCTTACACACCAAAACTTACCCAAAGGATGTCATCATTTCTGCTTGGTACAAGGTAATTATGATTTTTTTACTACCTATACTACATCATTAGGATCCTGAAGTTATAGTGCAGCACCTAGGGAGCTAGGTGTGGTACCTGCCTAGCTTGTTACAGTATTTTTGCCACATACATGGTTTCATTTGAGAGCCCAATCTTGGGTAGACTGAATACTATCCAATCTTTTATAAAGTTTAGAGCTTACACATAATTTTGTCTGTCTTTTTGTGTGTTTTGTGTTTGTATGTTTATCATGTTGTTGTTCCACCCCCTTAAACTCAACTTGATATAAGTAAGTATATTTGCTTTTTTGCAGGCAACCAAATTATGCTTGTTTGAAACATTAGACAACAAGTTGTGTACCAACTTTAACTATCATTATAAAAAATATAATGAAAATGAGAGGTAATTAATTTTGTTAACAAAGGAGTTACATCTGTATTTCATCGTCAGAATCATGGAACATCCATCAAACATCAAAAGTCGTCATCAGAAAATTGGTGTCAGAATTCTAAAGACATACAGAACTAAAATACCAATTCCTATGCGTAATAGGTGAGAAATAAATAATACAACCAGACAAACAAATTGCATGTAAGGTATGTAGGTACTTGAAGGGAACTCTTTTGTAAGTACACATAACCAGGGTAGGAGGAGTACATCAATACTTGCACTTGATACAAGTAGGAATAATTACTACTCCTAATATCTCTAGAGAGGTGCATGTTGTAGGTACATACCAGCAGTACAAAACATTTTGCTTTTGAGCTTTGAATTGTACTTGTAAGTAGATACTATGATACAGATGCAGACCAATTGTTAAATCATCATGACTCGACTCAAAAATGCCAACATAGCAATTTTGGAATTATAATTTCTATTTTTCTTCTCTTTTTGATGGTGCAATTTTTAACAGCAATGGAGAAAAAGTAAAAACATAAAAAAATCACAAAAAATGATTTAGCAACATTATGGTGGGTGCATTCAAAACAAAATTTGGCAAAACAAAATATTCACGCAGTAATCGATAATCAAAAATAAGCCATTGTCTTCCAACCACCATTCATAATTCTTTCCCTGTGGTCAAAATCACTCATTGTTCAAAAGAATATGTGTCTATAAGTAGGAATAGCCTCCTTAAAAAGATTGTACATGGTCTTTGTATCCCAATAACAGTATGTAACATCAATCTTTGAAATAATTTGTATCATTTACTCAACATCCAATATCTCGAGTTTACATTTTGTCCAAGAGTACTGTAAGACTGAGGAGAGTTGAAAATTGGTCTGAATCTGTCTCATATACTCAAGAGATAGGTAGGGGCTAATAAATAGTAGGAAATACTTCTACTATGATTCCTTTTCTTCTGATCACTTGTGCTTGCTAGTCATTTTTTTAATAACCATACTTGTGAGTATGTAAGTTAGTAGCATATTTTAAAGCATGACTGATAGATTGCATTGCACCAGATTGTACCTTACCTTAGTTGTTATCTGTAGGTATTGTAGGTATTGTAAAATACCTACAATTTCAATACACAATGCAAGCAAGAGCATGTGCAAGTATGAGTGAGAGTGTGAGCAAGATAAGAATGTTGGTTACTGAGAATCAAGAACATAATTGACAATTGCAATCTATCTATCTAAGTATCTCTTGCATGAAGTAGTATGGTAATGTAGTGTACCTAATAAAGTACAATACCATACTCTACTTAGAGTAGCATTAATTACTCCTACTCCTACCTATTTTTGGATTCATTAGTTCATTCAAGCCACATGCAATGAGATGGTCCAATCTCACTGGAATCAATCTTATCAAATAATCTGATAGACAATGCTTCACCAAAATTATAATTTACATTATTTCTGTTATTCTTTTGCTACTTAATCAACAATCCCTTTTTTAGTGGTTCTTTTCTCTCACTAAGAAATTACTTTTTGTATATTAAAATCACACATAGCCAAAAGCTCACCAGCAACAATTAATCCCATTCATCCAACTTCCACCTGCAATGGTCCACCAAAACCATGTGGGACCATCTCATCCACAGCATCAGTTGTCATCACTCTCACTACCAGCACTGCATCCGCTAACCCCCACTGCCAGTTTCATTACCTTATATTATTTGTAAGTGTGTGTTTTTTTTGTAAAAAAAATTAACATCCTAACCTCATCATCATTGTGGTCAGCCTCTGCCAATGACACTTGGTACCAAAGTAGCTATCGTCATAAAGCCTTTGTGGTAGTTAGAAGGATGTGAGAATAAAAAAATAGTTAAGTTCTTTGTCAATTGGTATTGTTTTGAACAAGTGCAAGAAAAAACTAATACTGAATAATATTCATTTAGCTTTTTTAAGGCAGTGATCATTATTGTCTAAACGTTCAATCATTGTCTCTTTACTTTTTAATGTAGTGGATTCAACACTCAGAATTACCTATAAATTTTATTCACATATTTTGAATCTTCTGTGTAGAGAAATTTTTAAGATGCACAGTGGATGCCCACTTCATTGTTAACCCTGACTAGTACAATAGCGAGCATTCAGTAGTAGGAAGGATAATGCAATCTCCTTCCATCTACTATTGACGGACATGTGATTGGAGTTGTTCTTGAGACAGATCGTTTAATTTGATCCCCGTGATGTGGCTGTTTTCCTTTTTGATAGACTTGACATGGTAAAAAAAATGGAGTAAATAGTTCTACAAAGCAGAGCCAAGCCAAGAGCACACTAGAAAAACAACCAAACAGCATCAACATGTAACTAATAAGTAAAAAGTCAACTCTTTTATTGGACGACAACAGAGTATCTATAATTATTAACTCTAAATCCAGATCAATCATCTCGAGAAAGAACACCGGAAGTCACAGAGTGCTGACCTTTTGTCTCAGCTTCTCCAGAACGAACCTTCCAAGCTCTTCGATGGTACATGCTGTAACAAATAGCAACTCCTCCTCGAATGATTGATCATCCTCAGTAAAATCTTGCTCCGTGCCTTTAGCAATACGTGGTACACACTTTCCTCTGAGCCCAAAGCATTCACTCAAAATTCGACGAAGGACAGCCCTGCGTCGTCCAAGTCTCCCCGGTTTCAGTATTGTTTCGACATCCATCGAGGAGGGTGTTTCATTGTTGTCTAATGCCATATCGATCCGTAGAATTGCTTGCATTGGCGATATGTCGTGATCTGCATCCATGCCATTTTCTCCATCATTATCAATAGAATTGAAGTCGTAATTTTTAAGAAAATTCCGAGAACTTGATCCAGGTTTCCGTCGTAGAGTCCGCATTCTTTTCGAAAGAGACAAATCTACATCTGCATTGGCCAAGCGAGTTTTAAATGCTTTCTTTGACTGCTCACTTCTCTTTTTCCTCAATGTCTGCATAACCTCAACAGAAGGTTCGAATGATAGGACAGCACCTTTTGAGAGTTCATTTGCTGATTTTTGCACAATTTCTTTCCTCAATTTGCAATTCGTAACGTCAATCTGTAATTCATCTGCCGTGTCACGAACTTTTTTTTTCCACTTTCTCAATTTGACTTTGTCTTTTTCCTTTTCAAGTTGATGATTTGACCGAGCCTCCGACTTCTTCTTATTTGCAAGGATGTAAGACACGATTGCTTCTCTAACTTCGTCATCTGACATGGATGACAACATGGGGGATTCCAAAACACTAGAGGGCATGACGCCAAGTAGCTTCTCTTCTCTTCTTTGGATCTTTTGATCTGGTGTGTTTGCCCGTCCCCTCCATCGCCTTTTGTACCACTGCCTTTTCCAAGTGCTGTTGTTCCAAAGAGACAGTTTTGCTCTTGATCGATTTATGTGTTCAGATGTTGGGTGAGTGGGGTTTGTGGAGAAGACGTTGGGATTGACAGTGTCTTCTGGTGGAGAAAACGATCCAAAACTCATCAAGTCTTCGTACATGGAGTTTTCATCTACATTTGTGCTGTTCAAATCTTCATCCGAGAATGAGATATCGTAATCCAAATTATTCGGATCAGGTCTTTCCCTTAGGTAGGCTAACTCCGTAGGATCGTGCCAAAAATATCCCAAGTTGTTCACTGGTGAAGATCCTTCCTCGGAGCGACGTTTTTTGTCTCTCCATTCTAATTTGTGTTTTCTGAGGAGATAAGCCCTGCAGGCAAGAAGGACCTGAGCTTCGTCAATGCTTGAAATATCAAATTTGGTAATTTCTTCGGTGTTATTGCTTTTGATAATGGAAGTCGCAACGCTAAGAAATTTGTTTTGGGACGGAGATAAGTTGAAATCCGTTGATTCTTTTTTTTGTTTGACAGCCTTTTCATGATTTGGGTTACGGCTTAGCTCCAGCGTTTGTAGTGTGGCCGTAGTGTGCTCTCCTTTCTGGCTGAAGAATGCAGTCTTTGCCATACCATGAAAATTAGAAAAGGCCCCCCATTGTGTAAGACCTTTAATTTTCGATCTTTGAAATGATCTTCCCTGCGTCGGCAATGGCAGAGAAAAGGATTCCGCAAAAAAATCATGTCTGGTCCAAACACTCAAAGGATGTAAATATCCAAAATATTTGCCGCCATCCAGAATTTGACGACTTGAGAGAAGAGCAAACGCATTAAACCAACTGCGACGCCGAGTTTGGAACGGCGAACGTGTATTTTGGAGCGAAGCATCGGATGCATCATCCAAATGTATGTCAAGCGAGGAGAGACTTAACAGCACGAAACCACAACCACCATGTCGAGTAAGAGCAAGAAGAATGCATAAAATGCAAAATAATATAACCGAAATATGCATGAAGACTTTCAAATGTGGTCTTTTCCTCATTCCTCATTCCTCATTGCATGCGCTGTGCGCTGTTGGGTGTATGTTGGTTGTTGGATGGCAAGGATTTTAGGAACTTATTAAAATGTACTTACTACTTACTACCATACCTACCGAGCTAGCTACTATTACTACGTTACCTACCTACCTACAATACCTACCTAATAAGTAAGTACTCAATAATAATAGTACTACTAGTAGAAATAATAATTACTCGTACCATAATATTACCATACCTTTCAAAAAAAAATAATAATAAAAAAGGCATTGGTACTATTGTTTGTACAAAAGATGGATTCATCAATCACAACAGACGACGACACCAATGTCGTCTTTGACTCCATATCCTTCGACACAGTCTTCTCCGAACTTCAAAAATACCAAGAAGAAAATAATGGCAGCCTCACCATCCCTGCATCCCACCCATCACTCTCCCGCATTGTCGACAATCTTACTTCTTCTGGATTTGAATCACTATCAAAAAAACGATGGGAAGACCAAATGTCGTCTTTGAGAACATTTCAGCGGACATATGGGGACTGCCAAGTGCCGATCACGCACCCTACCCTTGGAGAATGGGTAAAGGTCCAACGTGATCAGTATAAGCGGCATGAGCAGAGGATGCCAAATGCTTTAACAAAGAAACGGATTCTTAGGTTGAAAGATGTCGGGTTTGATTCGTGCGAGAAGCCTGCGGCTGCTACCACAAACGAGGGCAGTGCTGGCGAAAGACAGGCCGAAGAAAGACAGGCAAGCTCTAGCACCGATGATGAGTTAGCTCAATCTCTGAATGATTTTTTGAGAGGCGAAATGGAAAGCATGAATGCGGAAGAAAATATTACGGCAGGGTTAGAAGCAGACCAATCGCAAAATAATGAAGGGAGAAATTATCAAGATGAGAGATCTGGGGACACAAATGGGGCCAAATCAGCAGGCACCGATCAATCTGCCGCCGACAATACCAATAAAATAGCAGGCACTCGGGAAGCAACAAGCAACAAAACTGCACCTGGTCGTCAAAACGAGTCAACAGAACCAAAGGGGGAAAGTGATAGCGAAGAAACCCACGCAGAAGAGACTTCATACCCGGGTCGAATAACTGGAAAAATGAAGGGAAAATGCGATGTCTGTAACCAAAAAGATAAATTCCGCGGGCACAAACTCCAGGAATGCAAACAGTGTGGAGTAAAGGTACATGAGTTATGCTATTGCATGACTCAAACAAACAAGCCAAATCCTGACTTTGTATGTCACGCATGCAAAGCTGTTGGCACCTCAATAGAAGTTAATGTGCCAAGTAGGGTTGGTGGTTGCGGCCGAAAGATGGGAAAGGATCTAGACTACTTGACTCAAGAAAAACGACCCGACGAATGTATTCTTTGCAGTTATAGTGGTGGCATTCATGCAATGCATCCTGTTTAGTGAGTTTAGTGATTTTTACATGACTGTAACACATTTTTCTATCATAGCTGGAATCTAACCACTTTCTACTATTTTGTTTACAAAGCGATACTCATGGAAAAAAGGGCCGACAATTAGTATTGCCTGCACACGAGGAGAAGGGTAGAAGGCTAGCGTGGGCGCACACATTATGTGCCCAATCCATTTGCACTTATCCCAACACTGCTGGTTGTGTCTATGGGTGTGACATTAAAGGAAGATTTGAAGGCGATGATTCTCAGTTGTATGATGAAGATACCAAGGTTGTCAAACATTTCACCGGTGATGATGGGGTTGAAAAACCTTTCAATGGGTTCATTGTAAAGTATTCAAAGAAGAGGAAACTTTACAAAGTAAAATATGAAGATGGGGACTCGGAGGAGCTGACAAATGATGAAATATCGGATATTCTTCACCCAATCGAACAAAAAGAGGAATTGATGAACACACACCATTTTGTAATTGCTTCAAAAACCAACGGAGAAGAAAATGACTGGACAAAAGCAATAAACAAACACCGCCACGAGTTGATTTGTTTTGTATGTGGGGAACACGATAAACACTCTCTGAGAATACCAGTTCAATGTATAGCAGGAGATGAAAATGAACTCGAAGAATTCAAAGAACGCCATCCGAGCTTAGAAGATGGTTGTTGGTGCTCAGTTGGCATGCATGTAGGGTGTGCGAAGTGGAGAGCGCCTGTGAAGAAAATAAATGGACGTACTGCTCATAGCATCTATTTCTTCCCAGGACAGCAACCAGATTATGAAGATGAAAATGACGATTTTACTGAAACTGTAACACTTCCTTATTGCACAGCACATGCCGACGAAATTCAGTTGAACAACGACAAAGGCAAGAAAAACAAAAACCTAGCCAAAGCTCAAAAGAAGATTAGTGGACATAAGAGAAAAACTCGAGATGCTGCTCGGGCTACCAGAGCGAAAAGAATGAGAGTTGAAAAGAAATCCAATGCTCAAAATCTAGAGAAAATTAATGGCCGGGCAAACAGCAAAAGATATGTAGCAGAGTTGAGACGCAAAAATGCCCAGTCAAGCTTCAAAAAGAGTTTGAATTCTATAACAAATGGAAGTAGCAACGTGTTTTCTCAAACTAAAAAATCATCAGGTCATGAGAATGCTGCATCACACCCCAAGTTCGGAACTTCACCTGGCGAGATGACAATCGGCTTTTCGATAAGCAATCAAATTCAGTACCCTGCTAGAGGAAGATCTCAACAAGCATTAGCTAAAGCTCCTGCACGGGATAGACAAACTCTCCAAACTAATAATGGAAATGCAAGTGCAGCAACAACTAAACCTAAAAAGACACCTGCCGGAATACTGCGAAATAATGGAAAACATGACTCAGGAAAGAGGAAACATGGGTCAATGCCTCCACATATTACAGAAAATGAACCGAAGGAAAATGATGGAGGGAGTTCAAAGCGGCCAAAAATTGAACATTAATTACCGAGAAGTGGTGTTATCTTTTTCTTTTCTGTTCTCCTTGTTCCAATTGCATTAAGTTGAAAAACAATTGGTTAGGCGTGCATACAATGAAATGTTCTGATGGATTTAAGATCTCAAAAGACGCTTGACCAGGACGTCACGTTTGTGCAAAAAATCTTACATGAGTTGATATAAAAAATTGTTTCTCTTTTGCCAATACTTTTTGTGACATGTTGCAAGAAGCAATATTAGATTTTTCAAGCAGGTTTTCAAGCAAAGGACACTCTTTACCCAATTGTTTTTCCGACTAGACTGTACAAAAAATTATGGGCATGAAAAGTTCAATGATTGGCAGAGATACTGGGTGTTTAATGCATTACATTAGATTACATTTCAACATCATTTTATTTAGCTTTTAAGTGAAATTTTGAAGTTTGCACATAGAATGCTATGCAAGTCCCACCAAAATCTGATCAATCTGAGCAGCAAAATCAAAATGAAAGTACCAAGTTGCACAGATACTTGCACATCATTTTTTGCTTCCTGACCTTCTGCAGTCAGTAAAGGAAGTGTACAAACTTTCAAAACAATATTTTTTCATATTTGTTAAACCAAATAAATGAATGCATTATTGCCTAGGACCTTAATTGATGAGTGGGTCTGCTACAAGGACTGACTAACAGATTTTTGTTCTTAAAAATGTGAGGCATGCTGGAGCCTTAAGTTTCCAGGCCATGGAGGCCAGATAGATCAGAGCAGATAGAAGTGCATCAGTGCACATGGCAGTGGTTCTTGATACATATTAGATGACTAGTGATCATTCACTACATAGTAGCCCCCACAGAAAATGGGACTATGCAAGTATATTCATGACTTACATCAACAAAATATGTATAGACCAGTACCATTCTATTTCTGATCATCAAGCATCAAGTTCTGCATATCCTCTGAAATGTAAACATTCCAAAATGGGATTTGGTAAATTTACTTAATTTTGTTGACACATTGACAGAGATATTTGGACATGTGGTTGGCAAACAGCAAAATCCTTGCATCATAGCTGGACAAGGGTTGTCAAACTTTAATACTCAAGGGTTTAGCTAGTAGTTTGATCACAATCAAGATATTGATGGTGAACTCACTAAATTCCACTCTATTTTTCAGATTTGAATTTAGGTTTTAGAGACAACAGCAAGCAATGTCAAAATATCACCACCTCCATAGCATTTGATGTCACAAAATAATGGAATGATGGGCTGCCATGATTCACCCAGCACCTGTACATCCTCACGTACTCCTCAATGCTGACCCTCATCGCTGCAGACTTCCCCTTCTTCTAGGTTTAATGGAGGAGACACTCCCTTTACGTGCTCCTCTCCTTGAAAAAATGTGAAGGCAAAGCCTGATAGTGTCGATCGAAAAATGAGAGACTCACCACCCCCTCTCCGCCGAAAACACTGACGTTGACAGTGGAGATGGTCGTTGACAACTCTCCACTGTCAACGTCAGTGTTT
>JALLOT010002656.1:0-12409 GCA_036939595.1 Thalassiosira livingstoniorum | reverse complement strand
GTGACACTTGTTTTTTGGGTGTGCTACATCCGCATATCAAAACAGTAAACATGAAAAGTAAGAATTAAAATTGGTCTGTTTCATTAACAGTGCAAGTTTTACAAGAACCTTTTTGTTAGTTTGCAAAAGAGTATAAAATGGGTGTTGAGTGTGCTGACATGTTTCTAGTTATATGTTTTTAGACTTTCTAGCTATACTCATAATTACTCAACCCCACTCAAATGCAATTAAAGTCTCATTGTGTATTTATCTTTTGTATAATTTTAAATTGCAAAAAGTAATAAAATTTGAGTCAAATTAGTAGCACATGCTGTTGCATTTTCTTCAGAAATAGATTACTCAATTTAATATATTCAAGTTTGTAACTATAATTGAGATGTTCCATGATATAATAATTTCCAATTTCAAGGGTTTTAGTCAATTATATAATGTATATTTGCTAGACTCAAAAACTGCAATGAGTCAATGTTGGGGTTATTTTTGTAACCCCGCACGTGCAAAAAAAATACCAAAAAGAATAATACGAAAGGTAGGGTGCACTTTTTTGTATTTTCTTTGCACTAGTGGGGTTACATACAACATTTTCTTGTCAATCCAATATCAAATATTATAATGTACATGCAAGTGAAACAAATAAAATCAAAAATGTTTTTATGTGACACTTAGATCTGCAAAGTTAAGAGGAAGCTTCACTGTTTATGAATAATACATTGTTATTAGAGTTGTCATCACAATGTTGTATGAATTGGATACAGCCAAAACACTTATTTCTTTGCTGATGAAATTCTGTATCCAACTGCAAGAGCATGTCTCATTTATCATTGTCAACATACCAATACAACATCCAGTTCAAAATGATAATCATCTTCTAATTATTACCAGGAAATTATTTTGAACTAAATCCATTGTCATGAAATAGTCAATATCTTTCAGAAGATCAAGATGCAGTGTCCTCAAATTGTTTCTTCATGATTTTTGAATAGCTCATTGTTCTGTTTCTATACAATCACAATATACTTACTTAAAGAATAGAATATTTTATCATGTATTTATTTAATCAGAATATCTTTCAAATTCAAAACCAATGCAACACAAGATACTTGGGTTAACTTTTCCAAAAACTATGATCAAAATAAGTACATCAATATGAATCAACTTTTTGTTAGAACATATGATTTTATTTGCAGCAAGAAAAAGAAAAAAAGGTTTTTGGGGTGGATCATATCGATGTCTAATGATGACTTTATAAATGAGTTACTACAATGGCACAAGTATGAATAAGTGATGATGTGCTCACCAATGCTACATTGATTTTTTCTCAACAATGAACATTCATATTTTCTTGTAATGATGAAATCTCTAGGACTGATAGCTTGTGTCTTTTTGAAGAAGATTTTTTGTAACAATGCTGTTAACTTTTTGGTTTTGAATCATTTTTTGGTGCTTGAACTGATTGAGTTTTGGTAGACAAGTTTAGTTACAAGTGCATATTTGTAACTTTGAATGGAATCACATAGATTTGGAAGGCATATAGCACTGGTATCTCTATTTATTTTTACTTTTTACACTTGAAGGTCTACAAAAATACTCTCATGGTGACTGGACAATGATTTTTTAGTCGTAACTTTGTATTTTTTCACTTGTTTGTATCTATGAAGGCTTGCAAAGGCTTTACAAAAAATGGCACTGAGTCAGAATTGGCATTATTAACATTAGTCCAAAGTTGAATTTGGTTATGATTCAATAGTATCCAGGTGTATTGGGGAATACACAAAAAACACATGCAAGACTATCTACATGCATAGGAACATTCTCTCCTTTCTATTCTACATCAGGGACGTTGTCATTAGTGCTTTTTCCCACTGATATGGAGTACAAAGGAACTAGATTTCTTAAACTAATTTCATTGGATGGATACATTAGCACAGATCACTGCCAAAAAAGGTGTTGGTGTACCCATTGGAGAAATCAAAGAATTGTCATGGCTAGATATTTTACAAATTTGTAATAAAAAACAATAAAAATGAGAGGACTTCATTTGTAGTTGATATTATAACTAAACAAACCTAAAATTCAGAACAAGATAGCTGTGCCACAGGCAAAAACATGTTTATTTTGACATGAAATCTAATATAAAGTTAAGCACTGCATTGTGTCTTGTCATATTTGCAAAGACAAGACAATCTTCAACTGCAAGTTGGTGCTAAAAGCAATGCAGCTTTTCATTCCAAATGATCATGAAGTTTCTCTTCATAAAGATGGTGGATAAGGTTGGCAAAACGTTTGGGCAGTGATGATCAAAAAATGCCAGAAGTCCCCCACCTGGAATGAATGACCAAACCAAGCAGTTTTACCAATTCCTCTCTTACTTCATTATTGTTCCTTCTCTTGTTTCTGTTCTATCTCTTAGCTACCATATCAAGAAACCACATGATAATGTACAAAAGTACAATTCCTATCAGCTGGATACTTCCTCTACACTCAATATACCACAGTACATATGACTTCTCAATGAGCTATTGAAATTGGAATTTTCATTCTCATTCAATTTTGATTTTTTCATTCTTGTTGTCGCCCTTTTTTGTCTTCCAGAATATTATGACTTCATTCGTGCAGGACATCGAAATCCAATTCACCCCATATTTACAACCGCACTTCATGGTTGGATGCAATGGATACATATTTTTGTTTCACAAACTCTACCTTTTATCACATGGCCACTATTTGCTTTGCTAATGGAGTGATAGGATACGACTTTACTGATGAATCATGACAATCAATATACAGTGTTCAAGAATAATAAACTAAGAAAAAATTGTCATGTTACTTTTTATCCAGAGTATGTGTCTTATCGCCCTTGTGTTCTACCCATTCAAATCCTTGCAAAAATGTTATTGTATGTAGACTATTTGTTTAAGGACGACCAAAGACCAAATCTCATCACATAATCATCTTCTGAAATGATCTTCTCATATGCTCTTCATCATAGTTTTTTGTCTTGGATTTGCCTGCTTTGATTTTTGATGAATTCTTTCCCGAGCAACGTTCATCCCAAGGGGACTCCAAAGGCTTTCTCCGCCTCTTTTGCTTCTTCTTCTTTTTAGATTTCACTTGGTAAAGTTCTGATGACCTGGGTTCAGCGAGGTGATCGATCCCACTTTTTCTGTTTCGAAGTAAGTGATTGGCAACATTCAATTTTGGTGCAAAAGTGCACACCTTGCTCTCCATTTCCACTGCCATTTCCTCCAATTTATATATTTTGTCCTTTCGCTTGTCGATGTCTCGCTCCATTCTTGACATAAAATCATTACCATCTTTTGAAACTTTTTGGAGGAGCTCTTTCTGGCGCCGGCTCTTTTTAAAGCTTGGATTTGAGATGCTATGTCGTCTTTCTTCCTCGATCTGATTCAGGACATAATTCCTTCTTTGACAACTCCTTTCCATTCGCTCTTCAAATTTTTTCAGGATGAATCTTTTAGGGTGCTGATAAGAGTACTTTTCACAGCCGTCGCTTTGACACTGAGTTCTGCCCCCCAAAAATTCCTCGTATGACTGTGGTGTACCACAGTTTGGGCAAGTTAGTTTATCGACCTTGGAGTTATACAGTGCTTCAGCTGCGGCTCTTTCCAACTTCTCTTTTCGGCGCTTGGCCATGACTTCCATCCTATCCAAAAAGTTTTCTATACCATCATTTGCAGAAGAGAAAGACGGTTTTTTCTTAGGCTTGTCTCTTGTTTTAGATGGCTCCGGATCGTTGTTCTCCTTTTCATACAGCCAATGCGATCGTGGTTTGGCCAGCTCGACAATGCGCTGCTTTGAATAACGGACACTTTTTGCTGGTTTCTCGGCATCCTGCGTGTTCACGTTTTGAATCGACATGCATTTAGTCTTGATACTGGCGCATCTCGGAACAAAATTGCTTGGTTTGGATTGTGGCCGCTGCTGTTGTGGATGCGACGGGGTCTGCGCAACATGAATACCGCTTTGAGTTGCAGCATTCTTTTTGATAACACTGTTGATCCAATTTCTTGGTGCCTTTTTCGCATTTGATC
Organism: Thalassiosira livingstoniorum; assembly: GCA_036939595.1. Lineage (NCBI taxonomy): Eukaryota > Bacillariophyta > Thalassiosirophyceae > Thalassiosirales > Thalassiosiraceae > Thalassiosira > Thalassiosira livingstoniorum. The sequence goes on along the minus strand of JALLOT010002656.1, from coordinate 8,357 downwards.
CATTGATGTCAGCTCTGGGATCACGATTTCTCTCCTCGATGCAATGTTGATGCTCTGTGGCCAATTCACTGGGGTCGTGTTTGCGTCCTTCGGAACGCTTTTGGGAGTCACCGCACTGGGCTGAGTTACCCTTCGAATAGTCTTCTTTTACTTGGACTGGCTGGCATTCCAATTCCCGTCCAAAATGTTTCGCATGGGTTTGATCGCTCTGATGTTTGTCCGTCCTGTCTGAATCAAAATCTAAAGGGGGAGCTGCTGCTTTTGATTGGATTATGTTTGTTTTGGAGAAATTCAAATCTCCACTCTCTTCGCAAATCGAGGATAACTCTGATTTTTCTTCTTGCGCACTATTGGAGAAATCATCATCAAAAGAGTATTCCTCTTCGTCGTCTTCGTCGTCACCATCATCTCCGCAAACGCTCGCCATGGTGATTATGCAATGAATAGTGGAAGTAGGTTGACTTGTAGTCACTGACAATACTGACAACGAATGCAGTGGCTGGCAAGATTAGAGTTTGAATTCGAAATTCAAATAATTTGAATTTCGTTTACAAATGGCATTCTTGCAAACCATCAATTTGAAATAAAACTATTTTCAAGAACAAAAGCTACGAAACACAACACCACAAACATCTATACCTTGCTGTCTTTTTTAATCGCCTTGGTTCATAGCAACCGTGACCACGACCCATGGATTCTCTGACGAAGGAATAGCAGGAACCTCAACATCTCCGCGCTTTGTCATCTCTCCTTACTTCATTACCTGAAACGAACATGCACGGAACCCCGCTTTTGACCGAACAAACCAGGCGGGTCGTTGATAGGTACGATAGTGCTCTGAAGAAGATTGCGTCCATGACGCAAGAAAATCGTGCTCTTAGGGAGCAGCTGCGCGAGAAAGATGTCAAGGCAATGGCTCTAGTTGCTCATTACCAGGAGGAGATAGAGTTACAAACAAATCTGGCGTCAACACTAAAGAATGAACTGTACTTGAAGGAGCAAGAGCAAGACAGGAGGAAACGGAACGTTTGCGATAAAAGTACTTGGATCGATGACGGCGATTTGGAAATGAAAGAGTCTGAATTGCAATACAAAATTTGCATGCTTCAAAATGAAATTCAATCACTGAAAGGATCTCAAGTGAAACAAAAGGAAGAATTCGAGAGAAAGGCACTCGTGAATCAAGCAAATGTGAAACAGTCGTTCGAGGAAGAAGTTGACGCTATCAGGCAACTTGCATCGAATGCAGTATGCGATGAAGTGAGAGAGGCACTTGCAGACACTGTTCTCGATAATGAACGGCTCACGCGGCAGTTCCAAATGATGCTCCATCAGATGGAACGGTTGCAGATGACAAGAGAGAGGAAAGACAAGGAGTTGCTGAGAGCAAGGCGTGAGATAGAATTCAGGAACTACAGAGACAAACTAAGATCCAAACAGAGACAGCGGAATGCCAGCATAGAAGATACAGATAAAGAAACGGCGCGGCAACATGATCATTCTAAAATTCACAACGAAGACAACAAAACAGAGAGCGGAAATCAATTTGTTGTTGATGATGCAGGAGAATCAGAATTTGTAAAGAATCTCAGTAATGGGCCTGCATGCATCGAACAATACTTTATGCAGTGCTTGAAAAACTCTAAAAACAACAGCAACTACTAACATGACACATTATGAATCATAGGAAGTGAAATACGTGTGTAAATTTATTTCTTATGGTTTTATACTCTCTATCATTTGCTGAATGTGACCGTGATAAAGAGTAGAAATTGTGGAAGCATGCATAACATTATGTCTCGCTGACATAGGTACAACCTTGCCACTCGTGATAAGACTCCATGCATCCTCAACTACTCTCCACATTGCAAACTAAACAAACTCAAAAAAGAGTTCTATTCCAGTTGGTGCGAACTTTGTGCGTTGGTGTATTCGCCACTGGCTGCGAAGACGCATTCTGCAGAGCTGATTGGCCAAGCGGCGTGCGCATAGGGTTCTTTCCAACGGATTTTGCAGGAGTCTTTGTCTTATTGATCGATGGTGTCTTTGCACCCGACGACGGAGAAAAGAGAGCTCTTGCCTTGTCAAAGGGCATTTCGTTCTCATTACCAGAAGATGTCGTTTCATCGATGTTGCTGTTGGGCAAAAACATGTCTTCATCAAAAGAATCATCTACATCATCGCTACAGGAAGCAGCTGGGTCTTGAGACGGAGTCGCTGGATTTGGCTCGGGAACGTCAAGTTCTTCTGCAGCATTAGTGGACGTTGAGTGTTCGTTCTCGTCTTTTGCATCGGCTGTCCGTCGAAGAGATTCGTTCTCTCTACGAAGGGCATCTATTTGCTCGTTCAGATTGGAGATTTCTTCTTGAATGCATGATTTGCTGGCTTCAAGGCATTCAATCTTGGACTCCAAAGCAGCCTTTTCTGATGTGATTTTATCAAGATCACTCTGGGTTTGAGCAGAGTTGTCATCACACTGCCTTCGCAGATCAGCGTTTTCCTTTTGAAGAGAATCGAATTGATTCTTAAATGAAAGGAGTTCTTCTTTCGCTGATGACTCACTGGACTCAAGTAACTGTATCTTCGACACCAAAATAGCCTTTTCAGTGGTGACCCTATCAAGTTTACTCACTGCTTCAATGGAATCAGCTGCAGACTGCTCTTTAAGACTAATGATTTCTTCTTTGGTTGATTCTAATTCCACTCTCAACGCTGACAGTTCTTCTCTTGTAGAAATTTTTCTAGCCTCCAAAACTTCAATCTTCGACTCCAAAGCAGCCTTTTCCTCATTGACTTTGGCAAGTTCAGTTTGCATTTGGGCTTTCTCAGCTGTTGAGTTTTGGTGGAGAGTGTCTTTCTCGTTTAGAAGAGCCTCCATTTGGCCTTGTACGTTGGTTAACTGTTTCTTGATAGAAGTCTCATTCTCCAAGAGGGATTTCACCTCAGCTTCCAAGGATGCCTTCTCAGCAACCACGTTTTCAAGATCAACGCCAGCTTTAATACCATTCACTATAGATTGCTGATTGATGCTGTCATTTTCTTTCTGCAGAGCTTCCACCTTCCCTCTAAGTGCTGAGATCTCTTCTGCGGTAGATGTTTCATTTGCTACCAGAGTCGCCAACTTGGACTCTAGTGCTTCCTTCTCTGCTCTGATGTTACCAAGTTCATTATTGGCTTGGGCAGAATCAAAAGCAGATTTCTCTAAAATGCTAGCATTTTCTGCTTGAAGAGCTTCCATCTGTTCCTTGAGTGTTGCAATTGCGTGTGCCGTTGATGATTCGTTGGACGCAAGAGTTTCTATTTTGGATTCCAAGGCAGCTTTTTCTGCACTCATTCTGTCCAGTTCGTTCTTGGATTCAATATTTTTGCTATTTGACTGCTCTTGAAGACGCGAATTTTCTTTTTCAAGAGTTTCTACCTGTTCTTTGAGAGTGATGATTGATTCCTTCGTCGAGCTTTCTGTCGCCTCAAGGCAGTTGATCTTAGATTGCAGAGAAGACTTTTCAGCACAGATTTTTTCGAGATCAACCTTTGACTGCTCTATAATTGCAGCAGAATCAAGTTCCATCTGCTGGATCTTGATAGCCATTTGATTCTTTTCATTCGCCAGTTGCTCGTTGAGGTTCTTCAGTTCATTCTGATTCAAAACAGAGCTCTCCAGTTGAGATGAGTGCGCCTCACTATCAGCAAGGCGTAACTTCATCTCAGCGAGCAAATTCTCCAACCGTTCTTTCTCTGACTGAAGATCATCAATTTCACATCTAGATTGCTCTCGTTGCATGTCCAACTCCATTTCTTGTTTGATGCCGTTTACCTGTGCCTCGTCCAACTCTGTTTTCAGCTTGCGCAGTTTCTCTTTAATTTCATCACGTTCTTCTCTCAAGGTATCTACTTCCTCCTCCAATTCCACATTTGCCGTGGTTTCCATGTTATTCTTTTCCATGAGCTGTTCAAATACATTAGATAGTTCATGCTCGAGATCTCTTTTTTGTTGATGGAGTGCCTTGACGAGTTTATCTCTATTCGAAAGCTCATCTTCAAATGATGCCGCCTGAGATGCTATCAAGTGGTCATGCAAACGAATACTTCGCTTCGCGTCCTCTTCCACAAATTCAAAATCTTCCTCGGCAATCTCTCGTTCGGCCAAAACAGCAATGAGCTCATCCTCTAATCGATCAAAGTTGTCACGTAGCATCTTGAAAGAATCCATTTGTTGACTCAATTTGGCATTCTCAGCTTTCCATGACTCCACTTCGACAGATAAGGATTCAATATTTGATTTGGCGTGCTTCAAACTTTGCTCAGCCTCTGATTTCTCACGATGAATGAGCTCTACTTTATCCTCGGCCTCTTTCAAAGACACTGCTAGACTCTCTTTCTGCAAGTTCAAATCTTCAAGAGCGGCTGAATTGTCTTTGCGTCCTGACTCCACTTGCTTCATGATATTATTCTTTTCATCTTCTAAATTTGCCATCACGGCCTTCATGGACTCGAGTTTTTCTGTTGCATCTATCAATTTTGATTGGAGAGAATCATTTTCATCCATTACAAGGTCTAAGTCACTCTGCATCTGAGAAAGCTTGCCCTTGAAATCATTCTCGTCATCTTTCATCTTTTCTTCCAATTCCTTCATGCTTTCCTCAGCCTTCTCCACCATGGACTTATATTCCGCCACTAAGCACTTTGACTCATCGACTTCAACCTTTCCACCCTCCACCATGCCTTCCAGCTCTGTCACTCTCTTTCTTTCGGCCTCCAAATTGCTGTTTGCCACCTCAAGGCATTCAATGGCCTTCTTCATTTCATCTTGGAGCTCGCTCAATTGAATCTCTGAGCTCCGGATCTTTTCTTCGCTCTGAAGCGCTTCCAGTGTTTTCTTGTCAAGGGTGGATTGCAGCTCAATGTTGGAATTTTCCAGTTTGGTAACATCGGCAAGGATGGAGTCAATCTCCGAGTCGCGCTGTTTAGTGAGATTCTCAACCTGTTTCTGGAGAGAATCTTTTTCGTTCATAAGAGATGTGACATTGGATTGCAATACATCCTTTTCACTTGGCTTCAGTGCTTCAGGATTCTCGCTAAGAATGGTGTCAACCTTCTCCTTTTCTCTTTTGTACCTGATCAACCACTCAGTTGTCTCGGCTGATGGTCGCTCCAACTGCTGACGCAAGATTTTGATTTCTTCCTCGAGTGCTGATACCTCTTCGTTCGGGTTGTTTGTAGATATGGCTTCGATCCTTCTCTCCTTTGTTTTTCTCACATAACTCTCCTCCCTCAGTTTTCTCTTGAGAGTTTTGACCTGCTCCTCTTTCTTGCTGGCTTCATCACTGAGAGTTTTGACTCTCTTTTCCAGTTTCGAGTTTTGGCTGCGAAGAGCCGAAAATAGAGCTGCGTCATCGCTACTTCCCTCGCTATCGACTTCATTGTCAGCAGATTCATCAGACTTGAACTGATGTTGCCTTGGATGTAGCGGTGGCATTCCAGGAGAAGGCATTGAATGCCGCACATTATCCGCAGAAGCAGTATTACGATTCCTTTGGTTGAGCTCCTCCTTGAGTCTGGCAATCTCAGCCTGCAAAGTTGCAATCGACACACAAGTATCCTCATTCAACACCGCTGTGTTCTTGATCAATTTGGCCCGCTGAGCAAATTTCAAAGTTGAGACTGTCTCCGTCAATGACAGCATTGAAGGAGTCACAGTGGCCACCAAACAAGTTTTGGAATTTCCACCCCAAGAATCTCGTAGCAAGAAGGTTAGTTTGGAATCTCGAAAAGGGACGTGTCTTTCCCTTCCTTTCTCTCGATCAACAAGTGAGTTGATGACTTGGCCCAAGCAGAGAAGGGAGTTGTTGATCATGGATGCTTCTTTGAGGCGCTCGCCATCGGCATTGGTTGTTTTCTGCCGCTCGGAACCAGCAAGATCAACCTGTTAACGGGCAAAGATAGATGTTTTGCAAGCATTCAGAAAAATATGTTATATCGGTTCATCCATCAACGTGTTCTTCCAAATGAATCTTAGTTGATGACTCATGACTCACCAATGTGAACTTCGACACCCGCACCTTCGAAAGCCCATCCTCTCCACGAATCTCACTTTTGACCGTCAAACTAAACATTGCATGAGATCTCGAACTCACTCGGTTCATATTCGTAGCTGCCACACGGCGATTGTCCATACCCCTCTTCAATACCTCCATGGCTTCCAATGTATTCGTAACTTCCACTTCTGAGAGTCCTTCCACATAAACTCCTTTTTGCGCGTCTTCTCTCACCGGTAGTTGGGTGTCGAGGGAGGATCCAGTGGAGGAGAGAAGGTCATATACCCGCTCATTGTATATTTCGAGGAATGATGCTTTGGTTGTGGTATGGACACTCGTTCCCTCCGTGTTATGGCGTGTGTTTTCTTTGTCGTCGTCCAGATCCATCATGCTGACATTTTCTACATGGGATTCAGCAATTTTGTAAAAGATGGCTTTGAGCGACCGCTGAACTAACCCAGCACTGGCATTGTCATTGCTGCGAAAATCAACGAGAAAGGAGTTGATTGATGATAGAAAGTATCAAATAAGAGCAGTGAGACAGAGTAAGATTCGAACTAAATGAGTCGAGGACATGTCTAAATACTCTGACCCCATGGAACAATGGCAATTAGTCCAATAACAACAAAAGCAAAAGTAGAAACTCACAATCCCTCCTCCCCAAAGATGGTATGCGTCTTTCCACTCCCCGTCTGACCATACGCCACAATCGTCCCATTGTACCCGGCACAAACCGCATCGATAATACCCTTGATACTCTCAAAAATTTCCGTTTGTTTCGAATTCGGTCCAAATACAGCATCGTACGTAAACGACTTGGAAGACGAAGCTTGAGCTGAGCCGCTTGCACCACTTCCTCCCATGCCTCCCACGCCCGCCATGCCGCCATCACTGTTATACCCATTAGTTCCACCAAATCCTGGATCCAGGATACGAACCGAGGCTTCGCTCTTTCCCCCGTCGTTCTTTCGTCCTACGCCAAAGTCGATTCTATGGCCATTCCCTCCACCACCTGCACCAGTAACACCGGCACTACCGTTTTCGATGCCCAGTACGCTATTGGGATTGAATTTCGCTTCTCGGGAATTGAGCGGGCGGACTCGCACGAGGACGCGAATGTTGGCGGGGGCTTCGGACTCGGGTCTGTTGCTGCTACTGTTGCCATTGATGGTTCCTCCACTGCCAGCATTGCCTCCAATGCTGTGGGTGAAGGCGGTGATGTTGGACGAGAACGAAGACATGGATGCCGCCGACGCTGTAGAAGAGGACAATGCGGCATTGGAAGAAAATGACATGGTTCTTATTGTTTTGTGGTTTTTCCCCTGTTGTTGAATATTTTGAATTGAATTTGATTCCTTTGTTATTCGGAGGTTTAGTCAATCAAGCGTTGGTTCGAATGCACCAGAATGCACCGTCCGTGGGACAGAAGCCTTTTCGTTCTTTCAGTCAATCGTCGATCGCACCTCCGCACCTTTGAACCTCTATGGCCAGAGATCCTTGTCTTTATTCCACACGAGTGACACCGAGAAGAAGTTCCATCTCAATCGTCAGTTGTTGGTGTTGGAGTTAGAGGAGCTGGCGCCAATTCATCTTTTCGAAATACTGAGTGCTAGTGTTGGCCTTGGTTTCTATCTTGGTTTCTATCGGGATCCGTCAAATTCAAATGAAATCACTTACATATAGTTGTGCGAGTTCAGCAACAAAAACACGACGCGAGATGCACAGGCAGCGGCAGCCAGGGAAATGGTGCCTGGATTATTATCATTTGTTGCCACCATCACTCGCTTGGTGCCTACTTATCGGTTGCCATGGAGACAGGGTCAAAGGTCGAAACCAAACGTTTCTTCAAAACTGAAACTGTCAACTGCTGTCAACAACGATCAAGAAAAAAATAAAACGTGATTTTGAAAATTGTGGGAGTCTATGCGTTGTACCTCTCTAGAGGTACAGATAGTGTTGTATGGATGGGTACAATTAATACACGTTAGTTGGGAAAGCTGGAGTATTAAGTATTCTACATACGCAAGATAGATATTATGATAAGTACTACAATACTACTCTAGCTCTCTAGGAGTATTATTTTTTTACATAATAAATTTGCCTGTAGTATTTACCATACGTACCATAAAACTTTCATATTGGTAGAGTACCTACGTACTACATATGGTACCATACATACTTCTCATATTCTTAACTTTTTAATTTTGAAATTTACTTACTCCCTTCACTCGAAGATGTTAAAAATTGATGGTGCTTTTCATTAGAATATCCAATCTTTTATAAAGATTAGAGCTTATACCCATGATTTCATCTGCCTTTTTG
>JALLOT010002655.1:0-12398 GCA_036939595.1 Thalassiosira livingstoniorum | reverse complement strand
CGAAACCCTCTACACAAAAAAAGAAAAAGTGGGCCTCAAGAGCACTAACCGCACCCGCCGGAAAAGCTCTAGTCAAATATTTTGTCCAGCATCCAGAACTCATTGACGACTTCAATTCAGAAGAGCTCTTCAAGGCAGTCAAAGCGGCGCAGGGCGTTGAACCGAGGAGATTTTACGAGTTTGCATGCAATTGTGCATTGGCAGCTGCTAAAACTCTTGGTGTGGCTGAGAACGAGGGGAAGTCTAGTGAATCTGACGAAAACGAAATTGAAATTGATTCGAACTCCATCCCAGAAACCAACAACAATTCAAATCCAAACAAGCCTGAAGTTGAAGCATTGCAACTGAACGCAACAATGACAAGCGCAACAAGCTCATTCGTGGTTCCACTCAATGCCGAGGAAATCACTGTCCCTTTCACCACTTACAGGCATTTGCAAAATGGCGTACCGAACCAAGCATTTTTTGCTGCAAAGCCGGCCTTATGCCCTGGCGTGCATGACCTTACCATCAAAATTTTTGATGTCAATAGGACAAACAGTGAAGGCAAAAAGAAGAGCGAGGCAATTGTAAAGTACTACTTGCCAGCTCACGAGCTTGACTCAAGTCAAATTCTTTTGAGCGGACAGTGGCATCGGATTGAACGAGGAGGCAGGTTGAACCCAATCCGTGTGTCGGCAACCGAACAGATAGTTCAAAGTCTGAGGTTCGACAGCCGGCAAAAATACGGCGGGTTCAATCCTGATGAGCCGAGGCCATCTCAATTCTTTCGGCTTCCAATTGACTTCCCAGCTCGACGTCAGGTTGCCAGCTACAGAATTGGCAGCGCAATTCTACACGGAAAAGATGAACTATTTTTTAGAGGCAATTACTATCCAAAACTTCATTTCAATTTTGTAGAAGATGGGCATGATAATGTCTACAATCTGTCCGAGCATCTTCTAGAAGAATCATTGAATTATGCGACTGATGATCTGGCACATCTTGAAACAATTCGTCCAGATTTGGCAATTGAAAGGTAAGAAAAAAACTCATTTTTATTTTTAACAAGTTCAGAACTCAACATTTTAATCTGTTTTGAAATCAATTGCAGTGGCAGACGTGACGACTTTGATGAGCCCGGATTCGACAGTTATGCACATGGTGATCAGTACGACGACCATTTCGCTGCATCTGAAGACTGCTATTCATCTGGTCAGGGATCTGGTTATTATTCTGGCCAACCCCAATCGTTGCCACCTCCAGTTGAGAGTCCCCGACAAGAGAACCGGCGCATTGTCCATCCTGTTGACCCACGCTCTCACCAAGGTACTCCAACACGCCAACAATCTCCTTTTAGCATGCCGCTGGGGCCATCACAAAATGATATGTGGTCTTCATCCCACAGACAACACCAAAGCCGTTCAAGTGCTCGCCTGCTGTCAAACTACTCGTACTCTTCTCAAGCTTCACACCAGCAGCAGTCCCAAGCAGGATCCCATCATGGATCCCAACGCCACTCTCATTCTGGAAGCCTTGGAAGCCGTCAACATTCCCAAGCTCGGTCTCAAAATTATTCCTCTCATTCATCCCAATCATCCCAGCCATCTCACCAATATCAGAATGGCCGATCAAGGAATTTTTATGGACATTCTCACTCCACTTCTGGTGGGCATTCTCACTCCAGCCGTTCCGCCTCGAACCAGAACTATTCTGCCTCTGGCTCTGGCCGGAGCCCCAACAGAGGCATTGCATTGAATCCTCGTGTGCCTCCTAGAGATTTTCCAGCCAATTATGACAGATACGAAAGAGCAGAGGAAACTCAGCAGCAGCATGAGCAAAATTTTGATCGGGACTGGGCCGCAGCTGCAGAAGAAGCAAAAACTCCAACTGGAGATCGAAGTGGAGTTGAGGCATTGTTGGTTGGAGCTGAGATCCACGCTCAAAGAGCAAATTTGACTGTGCAGACTGAAGGAAATTGAGTGAGTGAAGATGGAATAAGCCCAGTGACTTATCCTGGTGATGGCAATGATTTCACTCCTCGCACTCAACAGTTGAATGTGAGTGAAAATTTTGGAATTAATGGAGTTGAAAATGCAAACAATGAACAACATTCACAGCTAATGGATATGAACGAATCCCACTCTGAACCAACATCTAGGGCAGGGAAGAGAGAGCCAGAGGTCAGTCTCGCGTCATCTGATCCAAAAAGATCCAGGAATGACCCGAGCTTGCTCCACAACCAACAAGATCTCAACTACCAACAAGATCTCAACTGAGCTTGAAGATTTGATTCGTATAATGGATAGCAAGGAGTCTTCAATGGCTCGTGATCTGGAAGAAGTCACAGCCATTTATGAAGAAATGTAGGGAGAATGGAAAATTTAATTGGTGTTTGATTGATATATCGGGGCAACATCTCAGAAGGAATTTTCCTTCTTCTTTGAACGAGCTAGCGTCAACCATCCTTTGAAGTGGTTGAAAGTGAAGTGGTCGTGGTCGGAAGGAACAAAATTGTTGGAAGGAGTTTGGAGTGGCTGTTATTTTTTATGAATGCTTCATTTTTCATTTTTTTGCTCCAAAAAGTGACAATTATTTTGTGGCCAGTGAGCGACGGTAGGAATACACTTTTGTGTCTTCCTCTGCCATACACATGAATATCATTACAGCCTATTTTAAGTGATGGATTTTTGTGTGAATTTAAAATTTAAATGTGTCATACAAATATACATACGTAAACATGTGTGTCAGTACATATTTTTTGCGGTGTTTAGCTGTTTCTTTTAGTAGGTGTATTTTCATGATCTCTTTTCAATGGATAGTATTTTTGTAGTTGGCTCCAATAATAATATGTCTACATAGTACAATACCTGGCAAAGACATGTTTAAATATTGAAATATATTTTAAATTTAATATCATGATGAATTATGGACCCTACTCCCCCACAATTGTCATTCAAAGTTAGAGGGAAATTTACTGCAAAAATATTTATTGATGTCATTTTAGTGGGTCTCATATTGGACAGAAATGTTTTGATTTGCAATAAAAACATTGACATTTTGACACCTCCTATGTTGTTTTGACAGTCCAATCTAAACAGCTAAAAAACACCAAACACAGCAGTACCAAAGGTTGAACCCAAAAACACCAGCTGAATGATCCTTGAAGAGGTTATAATGCTTGTGGAAGGCTGCAATGTAATATTCATGTGATGAATCTTATTAAAATTGAGAGCCTGCAGTTTCGTCATAGATCATGGTCTACACTTCACCAAATTGATACATCCAAAAAATGCACCTCATCATGATGTCATCAGCTAACACTTTTTCAAACACTGCAAAATTGAATATTTTTCTGATATAATAATCTTCACTGGACAAACTTGAAAACACTTCAAAATCTTCTATACTAATTTTAACAAAAACAATGATTCAAGAAGGGTTTAGTTTGTGTGACAATTATATTTTGGCTAGATTTTCATTTTTCCTTGCAGCCATCCTTTGTTTATTCAAAAAACAAGATCAAGAATAGATTTAATTGTGTGACTTCAAAATTTTGGGTATAACTGTGTTTAATAATCAATGGCCCAGGTTCAAGGGTTCAAACAGCTCAATTGTAGTTATCTTTTATAAGAAAATTCAACAAAATTATCATTTCACATTTTGACGCTTGCTTAAACACAATATTCTTTCAAAATATATTGAAAATACATCACACACTGATAGCCAAAAACATAAAGTTTGAATTAGACTGTGATGATTTAGCAAAACTTCAATGGTCTGTAATGTCATAAAGTTTACTAGACTGTGTGATGTTCTGTTATGTCAAGAAAGTTTACTAGACTATGTGATGGTCTGTAATGTCATTAAAGTTTACTAGATTGTGTGATGGTCTGTAAAACCATTAAAGTTTACCAGAATATGTGATGGTCTTCAATGTCATGAAAGTTTACTAGATCATGTGACAATCTGTAAGGTTGTTTTTTCTCATTGTTGATATTGTCTACCAACATAAGGTTTGAATTAGACTGTGTCATTCTAGGTCTGTAATGTCATGAAAGTTTACTAGACTGTGTGATGGCCTGTAAGGATTTGAAAGTTTACTAGACTGAGTGGCAGTCTGTAAGACTGTGACTTCTAGTAGAATGTCAACGGTCTGTAATGTCATGAAAGTTTACTAGACTGTATGGCTGTCCTTATGGTTTTGAAAGTTTACTAGACTGTGTGATGGTATGTAAGGCTTTGAAAGTTTACTAGACTGTGTGACAGTGACAGTCTGTAAGTTCATGAAAGTTTACTAGACTGTGTGCCAGTTGGTGTAAGGTATGAAAGCTACTAGAGTGTGTGATGGTCTATAATGTCATGAAAAATCACTAGTTTGTGTGATGGTCTGTAATGTCATGAAAGTTTACTAGACCATGTGATTTAATTTGCCAATTATATTAGTATAAAGTAATTAATGATGTCACTGGTATTTTGTCAGTCATCAAGATTTGTTTAATTTTATCTTCATTATTCTATAGGACTTTTCCAAATACAAAGCAAAATAAATGTTGTCTTTACAAACATCAGAGCTTCCATTATTTTCATAAGTTGATTGTTTTTTTTAAAGCAACAGGATTTAGTTTTGGGTTTTATCAATTTTCCTTGTGGATGATTTCCCATGTCATCTTTATTAATCTTATGGGAACTTTTCTATGTCATCACAGCACAGTTTTTTTACTTACCTCAAATCTGTTACAATTTCAGTATGCAAACCATTTTGTAAATCAATAGATAATGAACCATTACCACTAAGGAAATAATGACATCAGTTGCAATTTTTTATATGAATTATTTTCTTATTTTTGTAGGCAGATTTTGGCTGTGATGTGTGTCAAATCTATTTAGCAAGTCAAATAATATGTGTTTGTTTCTATTTCATTCTCAAGACGCCGCTCAAGATGCTACATCATTTTTGTCACTCAGGAGAAGTTAAAATTATTTGCAAATTTATAGAGATGCTTGTAAATATTATGGAAGTTTTTTCATTAATTTTTTGCATACAAAGAATTCACAGAGTGTAGGGATTTAGTGCTCTGATACAATTTTTAATCAAGTACAAACTTGGTAATGCTCAACAATATACAATGAAAATTTTCTGTGCACATTTTCATGATTTGATTTATTTTTATATCACCCTTTCAATGTGAAAAGATGTCATATTATGTGAAGCACACTTTTCAGCATAGCAAATCACAAACATAGTGTGTATAGAATCTATTTCAGTTTTTGGGGGAAATTACCAACTCATTTAACTAATAGAATATAATGTTGGTGCAAATAAATTACATTCATGCCATTAATCTTATTCATAGTGTATGATATCATTGTGAGTCATACAAACTATTGGATATGGATGTATGTTAAGTCGTATACTTTGATATTAACAGATTGAGTTGAAAAGAAATAAAAATGCAATAAATGCAATAAATTTTCATATACTGTAACTTTTATTTATATCATGCCACAATGTAAGAACCTAAGTAAATAACTGATATTGAGCATCTTACAATTGATCAAGAAGGCCAGAAATATTGTCTCGTCCTTAAATTTTGAGTTATTTTTGGTGTAGAAGCCATTATAAAATGTTAAGTTTGAGTGAGTCAGGCCTTAGTGATTGTAACAATTTTTCTAAGTAATAACTGCTTTCCTACTTATCTATTTGTGTGTCTGTGTGAAAACATGTATGTGTGTTTGTGTGTTTTTGTATACACAGCAACTGGAAAGCTTGGTGGCATTTTTTGTCGGTTGAATGGATGGGATTTTCACATTCATCTGAGGCAGGACTTTATAACGGCCCTATTGGAATTTGAGAAACATACGTATGTGACAAAACTCCTTTGATTTGGTTAATACCCATTCATTTTATTAATACCCGTGGTGCAAAACGAGTTTTGCCCAATTATTTGGTCTAAACTAGTTTTGCCCAAATTATTTGGTCTAAACTAGTTTTGCCCAAATCTTCAAGGAGTTTAGACCTAAAATTCTGGTCTAAACAAAAATCTTTAGCCCTCAAACTAAATAAAGATGAAAATCAAAGAGGTCAACATAATTAGTCATTTCAGTCGGACGCAATCACAACAAAATTGTGATTTGACCAGGTTGCTATGACGGGGTACAAAACGAGGGAAGAAACAACTTCAACGAAAGATAAATGATTTCAATATTATAGGTATAAAATTTTTCTATGTTACGATTTTACATTTATCAGTACGTTAAGGTACGTAGAGTACTGGTCAAAACAAGTTCCGCAGCCTCCTGTACATACTTCTTACCTACTTCTTACTGGCCGGTATGATATAGTCAGTATTAGTAGTAAATATTACTACTATCTACTCGTATCATCTACTAACATAGGTAGGAGTACTAAGTACTACTAATTACGATACCTACAATACTTGTAGGTACTAGGTACCATACATACAATACTTATCATCTCTATCTCTATGGTACGTATTACGGACGAAGGTAGATAACGACCGGCCGTGGTGGAGATGGTCTCATGTGACGGGTCTGAACTCAGCGGGACAATCTGCAGGACAATTTTTTCCAAAATTAACTGAAAATTAATGAACAAAATTTTCAGTTACTCTAGTACCATACCTGTTACTAGTTACTATTGTACTTACCATACAATACAGTATTTTCTTCCTGACAGATAGAGGCTGAAAGCTGAAAGACATCAAACACCAAAAGACTGAAGACTGAAGACTGAAGACTGAAAGAGGCTGACAGATAGATGCCGAGAAAGGCCAAACAATGACAACGATGACAACGATGATAACCACCGCGAAGAAATCACGTCCGACGGCGAGGCCATCATCCTCATTATTATTCCTTCTCCTGCCCGTCCTCGTCCACTGCTGGCAGCAACCCAAGAGTTCGAATGCCTTCGTTGTTCCTTCTCATCCAATTCGTCAAGTGCAAAGAGCAGACCGGGCGGGGGATGCAGTCACTCCAGCCACTCCAATACCCGCCGCACTCGCCGCTGGCCGGAACGACGTCGGCGATGATGGCCATGATGGCGATGATAGCAGCGATGACAACGATGACAACATGGAAGACGAGGAAGTCACCACCGTGGCATCTCTTCGTCGAATCCTTCACAGAAAACGAAATCATCTGCTTCAACAACACAAAGCTAGCGATGACGACAATAATGGCAGTAACGACATTGACGCATCAACAACAGCATCAACAGCAAAAACAGTACAAGAAATCCTCCTCACCACCCGAATACCGGGCCTATCCAACCTCGGCCTCAACAAGACCTTCGTCGCCACCAGCACGATCCCCCATGCGGGGAGGGGATTGTTCGCTTCCCGATTCATTGGGAAGGGGGAGGTTATTACTTGTTATCCGGGGGATGCTCTTCTGGTGGCTTCTCTGGAGGAGGAGGAGGAGGATGGGGAGGAGGAGGATAAGGAGGAGGAGGAAGATTACGAGGAAAATGACTACGACGATGACTACGATAACTACGGTGACGAAGAAGAGTGGATCGACGAAACAGTCCTCTGGGGAACGCACGTCCACCCCTCCCAAAGATGGGACGAACACGCCATTTTTGGCACCGATGACCACGAGCCACATGAATCACACGAGCCACACAAACCTCACGAACCTCACAATCTACATGATGCACGCGAACCACACAATTCACACAATAATCACAATCACGAGCCACACGATGATCACGAGCCACTCACCCATTACGCCTGCGCCATAAACGACAAATATTCCGTCATGGGATTGCCCTCCGCGGGATTTGACGAGGATCCCGCCTATTCGGGGCATTTTGCCAATGATGCTGCGGGTCATTTGGCTTTGGGGCGGGGAGGGCAGGGCGTTGGTCCCAATGATCCCCCGCAGGGTGTCGAGGAAGGGATTGCCACCTACGTCATGGAGAGCGTCCAACGTTCCAATGCGATGCACAAGGAGGTGGACGGACTGCACATGGCCACGGTGGCAACGAGGGATATTGCCAAGGGGGAGGAGATCTTTGTGGTGTATGGTCCGGAGTATTGGATGGACATTGTTTGAAATTGTTGGAATTGTTTGACATGGTTGGAATCGTTGGAATTGTTGGAATTGTTGGAATTGTTGGAACGAAGTAGGGGGTTGGATGGGTTCGACTTGAAATTATTGGTTGTTGGATGGATTGCCTTGTGCCCCCTTGTGCCTCCTTGTCCTGCATCACTGACTTTGGATGTGAAGGAGAAGTCACCACGTCACGCAGTAACCTGATGAGTTCCGTGAGTTATTCAAGAATTGTAGCTGATGCAATGGTAGAAACACGAGGGAAATCTATTTTCCTGAATCCAATGGAGCAGAGATTGTCTTTGATCTCGTTTGATCTCGTTTGATCTCCTTTCCTACAGTTGAAAGTTGCGTCATTGGTTGCCCAATGGTTGCCATCTATGTGGATTGGCACCTATTGGAACAATGGCATGAATTATCCCTTGGGTTGGAAGGATGGGTCAAATAATAAACACTTTCCATCGAGAGCCATAAGCACGATCCCGTGTTTCACATAATAGCAATATGGTGGTGACTATGAAAGATAAGTGCGATGCCAATATAAATTTGGAGAATAATTGAAACGTCCATTCCAACAAATATGACAATGTTTTTAAAATGGTCAAAATGATTAAAAAAAAACATGTATGATCGAAGTGGAAGAACTACAGTAAAATGACCAAAAAGGCACCAATGAGAGGGTATGGATGTTTCTACTTATACGAATTTTAAAGCTTGTCACATAATAAATGCAAAGCAGCAACTCTAAGAACCATATCCCACTATGTAGATACTACAAACGAAATTTTCATGCACCCTCGTGATGCATATATATGTTAGAAAACACTTTGAGAGACTGTTGGTGTATCACGTTGTGAACAAGAATGGATGGTACTTGTACTTTGATCTAGCATTCGTTCATTGATACAAGGGTCTGCATCTGTCTTCATATCCTGTTTGCAGGAGTGCGCAAATAAGTGTGCAAAAGTGTGCAAATAAGTGTGCATGGTCTCCGGGCCAATGAGCATTATTTCAGAGTGTGGCCTTTTGTTCTCTAAGCAGGTAGGATCACTCCGAAGTGTTTACAACATGTCAGACATTTTTGCTATTGTCTTTTAGATAGTTGGTCTCAGGCTGTAGTGAATAGTGAATATGGAAATCATGGAATTCTTTGCTCGTCATCCTGATGTTTGTCATTTTGACAAAGGTATTACTCTTGTCAACTTGGCCTCAAAGTGTAACATGCCCATGTGCCCATGTGCTTATGTTCTCTTGAGCTTCTTCCAAGACAGAAAATTAAGACATGTCCAGGACAGCAATTACTTCAAACATCTCACTCCAAAGAATTTTTCATGCTTAGTTCTCAAGATTATTTTTTTGAAAATACTTACACAGTGGGTGTACCTTTTTTGGTCTAAGCATTGCTGATTGCTGGCACTGGCTCTTTCATCAAACATTGTTTAAATTTAAATATCATCAATGTTGGGGTCTGCCTGTCTTATTGGCAGTTTTGTTACAAGTTTGTACCTTATACCTTTCTCCACTACAGTAATATTTAAAAGAAACATTGCCTTTTGTTTCAGTTAAGTTAGGTTCACTATAATTATTTTATCTTGTTGCCATTGCATGATAGATATTTAATTTTAGAGTGGATAGTGTTTTACATTAACTAAGGAACTTTATGCTTGTCAGTCCTCTCTTTGAAGAGAGACTTGTCTGCAAAAATATTCTTGAATGTAGAACTTTCTGGTACATGTCATTTTGTTAAGATCATTCATCTCATCGAGAAGATGGGCACTTAGTGGAAAGTGACACATGGTCCTATGTCCTCTTGACCCTTTTTATGACAGGAAACCTGAGCAAGTTCAATAAATGTACAAGACTTAACTTATGTTCTGTCATTTGGCTCTTAATGTGAATAAAAACAAGTATAGTTTGTGGATGTTGTATAATGACGGGACTTCATTATTTTCTAGTTCCACATACTGCATACAATAGAACAAAATATTTTTTGTGAGTACAGAACATCGTAATGATGTGTGTTCATGTATTAAAGCATGCACTAGAAAATGGTACTTATGTTCATAGATTGAACACCACTGTATCAGTGTCACTTTGTATTATGGCATCCTTAGGACAAGCCAAGCAAAAAAGGTGTGCCTTGCTAAAAATGTAAGATTACGTCCCGTGTCTTAGACTTGTAAAGGACATCTTCCACTAGACATGGGCTTGAGTAAGGTTGACTGTGAAGGTGCAATGGGAAAGTCTGGAAATGATGCCACCAATATAATAGTTCTTGAACATGCACCATGGTATTTCCAAAAACCATAATATGATGAAATGACTTTTGTAGCATTAACCACCTATTTTGAAACAAAAGCGAAACTATGCCACCATAAGGTCTACATATTCCATTCATTGGTTGCAAGTTTGCTGATACTGGTGGTTGTTTTGCTTTTACAAAGACTTGTGTAATTCTAAAAATTCAGATGAGAACAACTGCTTTCATCAAAAGTATTTAGAAACCATTACACAAAAATATTAATATCAACTTAAAAATTTACGCTAGAAAACTGTGCAGAGCATTACTTTTGTCAAATTCAACAAGTAGAAAATTGATCACTATGCCATTTTGACTTGATAGGCATTTGCATTTTCGCATTTTACTGCAAACCAACCACTGGATGCATCAACAATCAGTAAAAGTAAAGTTGTAAAACTAAAAAAAAACTGCAATCTGAATTTTGAGCACTCCACTGTTACCTAGTTGCTTAAGGCACTGTGTCACAAGCCACATGAATTCAACCATCCACCATCAAAACTACCTGAACATTTTTTTATGCTTCACAGCCCTTTGAGCTTTTGAGCAAGCCAACAATTTTTTTCATTTCAATTTTTCAGCTTCCCTGTCTCACATTTGAGCAACAAGGACATCACTGATTCACTTGGGGATGCTATGTAATCAAATTTTTGCATGTTCAATCACAAAAACTACCAAAGTTGTTGGAATGAATGCACAGATATTCATTGTTTATCAAATATCTAAACCCATCAGCTGATAATATACTATTTTTGGCTTTAATCAGAGCATAGTAATGGTTTGAATTTCATGATAGTGGGTGGTCATGACATAACATGCAACAGCTTACAACATTGTTTAGTCATCTATAAAATTGATAAATTGAAACTGTGAGTATTCATCAGTGTCATTCCTTTTGAAAGGCACCATCTAGAATGCATTTTACTGAATTGACCTTTACCATTACGGGAGTCAAAATGTGGTAATTACCAGGTAATTACCAGGTTTACCAGGTAATTACTGGGTTTGCCGCAGTAAACAATTTCCTCCTCAAAATGCAGTAAGAGCGGTCAAATGTGGTAACACATGGTAAAATGAAGTAAACCTGTAGCAACATGCATTAAGATGCTTACTGCATTAGGAAGTCATTGAACAATGATTTTATTGCTAGCATAACATAATACAAAAGTATATTAATGGAAACATTGAAACACTTTTGTGGTAACTTCATGTGCAAAAATCAATGCCTCTTACAGCAATTTAACAATGCCTTTCCATACAAAAATAAAACCAAGTTTCTAACAAAATATTTGCAAAACTATTGAGTCCTCTTATCCATGGAAGTTTTTGGTAGTGCAATAACAAAATGAATGAAAAAAAAATACATCTAGATAATTGTAACACATTAAAAAAAGCCATGCCATGAAAAACCAAAGATCATAATAAATATCCATTTTGCCAGAAATCAAACCCATATGCTTACTACACATTGTGCTTAGTTTAGCCACTGCGCCAACAGTGACTCAAAAGATTCCATGAAGAAAGTATTTTATTACTGCTCTAGGCTCTTGACCATGGCTGGTCGGCGACGCCAAATTGTGTCAACAAAGTGAAAGCATCTTTTTTCTACTAAAATAACAAATAACTATGAATATTAGATACAAATGATAATGTACTTGATTTTTTTCTATTATTTTTTAGTTCATAGCTACAATTAGATATTATACATATTCTAGTTGTCATGTAATATTGCCATCAACAATGGCAAGATTAGGTGCTGTGATCGCAGAAACAATGCCAACAACGTCCAAGTTGAAAGTCATTGGCGTTGCTTTCAATTTGATGATGTTTGATCAATGTTGACAATGTTGTTGCCAAGATTGCAACACCATTGTCTCCAACAATGATGGTGGCTTGTAGTGTTGTTCAAGGTAGGTTGGTGTATACATGATGATGGGAGGTATGTTGTGTGCTTTGCCTGGCTGGTGTTCCCGCAGCATTTACCGTAGTTTAGAGGCCACCACACCATGATGCGCGAACACCAGCCAGGCAAAGCACACAA
>JALLOT010002654.1:0-12408 GCA_036939595.1 Thalassiosira livingstoniorum | reverse complement strand
GTTATTTGTTATTATTTGTTGTTGTTTGTTGTTATTTGTTGTTATTCATTGTTATTCGTAATTATTTGTTGTTATATGTTGTTATTTGTTGTTATTTGTTGTTGTTTGTTGATATTTGTTATTATTTGTTGTTATTTATTGTTAATTTTAGTTATTTGCTGTTATTTGTTGCTATTTGTTGCTGTTTGTTGTTATTTGTTATTATTGTTACTATTTGTTGTTATTTGTTGTTATTTGTTATTAACCATTGTTATTTGTTGTCATTTTCCAATTTTTTATGTAATTTATTGGTATTTGATGTTATTGTTTGTTGTTTGTTCTTATTTTCTATCATTTTTTGCATTTTTTGTGTTTGTTTTTGTTTGCTTTTGTTAGATTTTGATATTTTTGTTGTTATTAGTTTTTTCATTTTGTTGTTGTTTTTTGTCATTTTTTGTTATTTGTTGTTATTTTTTAATAATTTTTAAATTTTTCATAATTTTTGTCATAGTTAATTATTCTTTCTTTTATTTGTCTCATTTTTTGAAAAATTATTAATTTTGTTGAAAAAAAATTGGAAATAATTAGATTATCACAATAATCCTTTCATGACTTCTTGTGACAGATTAAAAACACAACTTTTCATGTGTTTTATTGTTTTGAGCCGTCAACAGGTTCAAGATGACACAACGACTCCACAAAAACCACAGAGCAGAAAGAACAAAGGGCAGTTGGTCGGACTGGTTCTCGATCGAATCACCTTCTTCCCGCTCTCAGCGTATCCGTTTGTCTTGATCTCGGGTCATCTCCTGCTCAGGGTTTTGTACCTGTTTCACAAACAGTTATCAAACAGTTATATTGCATAACCCATAAAAATAACTGCCCTGTTCATGAAACAGTCAATAATAACTTTCACTTAACTAATTGAACTTCTCAGAATTTGGTTAAGTTAGGGCTACATTGAGATTTGCATGCAACCTTATCAGCATAAGTATACAAATTGAAATCTACAGAGAAAGGAGCTTTGTATTGAATCAAAAAGAGTTTGTTGCAGAAATGAATATGTACTAGATTACTTTGAATCATTAGCTGTCAAATGAATGCATTCACCACAAAAAGTTTATAGTAAAACATGAGAAACTAAGTTAAGTATGAATCAAATTTTTTCTTTGACCTGATCAGCAAGAAAGTCATTTCAAACTTCATTAACACCTACTGTCCGTTTGCTACAGGCTGTACACCCCCAAAACAGGGGTAAAGTTTTCTCTGCTTGTACGTGGAGTTTTCTCATGATTCCAAAAGTAGTAGATAGAGCTTAATTAATATTATCGACCCTAATTTTCAAACACCGACTCAATGTACTTTAAGCATAATAAAACTGAGCCCCTGCTAAGCAAGGTGCCTCAAAAATAAGAAATTCAGTTTCAAAACAGTTTTTTATCAATACAAAAAAGTAGATTCCGAACTACGTGATAAAAAAATGCCGGTAAAAAAACCGTCTTTGGACGAATTTTGTACTGGTCGCGAAAAGTTAATACTCTGATAAGTTTCACAAAATAGGTCGGTAGTGTTTTACCGGTATTAGTCTAACTCATTTTTGAAGAACCCTCTGTTCTCAATCAATTACTTCCTATTTTACAAAAATTTAGCTCACAAATACATGAAAATGTTCAAAATTCAAAAATTTATATTAGCCAAAATAATTTGATACCAGGTGATTGAATAGTAAGGGGAAACTCAGTCAAAAATAGGCAATTTTGTAAAAAAAGAATGAAATAAAAAGATTGAAAATTGAGAGAGGAGGTGCACACCCTGTAGCAAACAGACAGTAATATAGTCGATGAGTGTTATAGTCATCAAGTACTCTCGCTAATAGAAGCCGAAAGAGCAAACTCCACAACAAAAAAGACACAGCTCACCACACCGGCCGAGACCGGCCGTCCCCCCCCTGCATCTTTCCATCCTGCCTGTCAGCATCATACTGTAGGAGTAATTAGGTAAGTACTAAGAAGTACTTAGATACTACCTTTTTATGCAGAGATATTTTAGGCACTTACTTATTACTCCTATTTTTTTATCATTATTATTTTATCACAACTCACAACTGTCATTTCCAGCCTTTCCCAACTGCCATTCGCAAATTCCTCTGATTGATTGATGCATCACATAATATTACGTCCCCGGCATCGACCCCCCCTCACCCCACCACAAGAGCACAACCAGTTTTCGTTTTCGAATAGTGTAAATCAACTTACGCCATGGAGGAAGAGGACGATTTCCCCACTGCATCGAGAAACAGGGGCAGCCAAGACGGCAATGAGGCAGATTCAACCTATCAGGTAGCTCTCTCGTTGGCACTTATGTCGTCTCGTAACATGAATACTGCCACAGGCAACGGATCGGATTGCGTTGCTGCCAGCGCCACGATGAATTCCAACAAGTTAAGCAGTTCCAACGACTTCCGAACACAGCATGTGGACATGGCAGAGAGTAGGACTGATGAACAACCCTCAGAAAAACGTGCAATGGTATGCAATGAAAATAAAGGGAGTGCTTGCAGTGACAGCGGCGGGCTGCCATTCAAAAAACGCCGCAAGGTTTATGAAGGTGGACCAGAAGATTCGGATGGCCAAGAATGCCACGCACAGTTGCCCCCTTCACAAGTGCCAGAAGAGAACAATGATTTGTACCGTTTGTCCCAGCAACTCCAGCAACTCCAGCACCAGCAAACTCAGAATCAACAGCAGCACTACCGGAATCTGCATTCCAATAGCCATAACCAGTGGCAGAATTTCAATCGCCAGTTACAGCAGCCGCAGAACGGCCCGTTGAACGCGGATCCAAATGACATAATGTCTCAGTTACTGATTCAGCAACTCATCCAACAAATGCCTCAGGAACAAATCCTCAGTTTACTGGGGATGGCGTCAAATGAAACTCCCCACAACATCAGTGCTCAAAGTAATATTGGACCAGTTGAAGCACAAAACCATCAGATTCATACTGTAGCCCCCATGGGGAACAAGAATTCTAAGGCCAGCGCTGATGCGGAAGAAGAGCCCCAGCTGAATGAGCGAAAGAAGAAACAAAATCCATCCGAAGACAAGAAAGCAGCAAAGAAGGGAACTTTTAAGGCTCCTCAACATCCAACGTCTAACATCAGTGTTGGGAATCCTGTCCACGACATAAATTTGAGGAAACTTACTTCCTTTGGTCCGTCTGAAAATGGAGGAATCTCCCCTCATTTCGCACTCTCCCACGTGACACCTGAAGTCACCTCTCAAATCACGGGGCAAACTTTGATGAACCCTCAAATCATAGGGAGTTTCAATAACTCTTCGCTTCCAGTGGGAGATAGTATTTTGAAGGGGTACTTTTCTCGGGTCGATAGCTGTGGCTCAAATTCCAATCGGGGGCAACTCAAGGGCAACCTACAAGTGTCACAAGGTGGGGACCGCCATCAGCTCGAAAAACGGAAAGGCGTTGAAATTACAAGAGATGATGAAAACGCAAACAATGATATGGTTTCCTGCAACCTCTCTTATGGTGCGTTCGTCATCTTTGCGTTATCCCTTTTTTAGTGCGTTTTCAAATCATGCGTTTGTCTCAACCTGGTTCTACTATTTCTTGTTACCACAATTCCATAAAATGAATTGAATAATATTAGTTGACCGATCGAGCATGAAAGATCCACTGCCAAGACAACCACTCACAGCCCCCAATCGCACAGCCGCTTTCGTTGTTAGACTCTTTATCATTCTCACTATTAGAAAAGATCTTTGCGACATCATCCGCTGGTCCGAACACGGACGCAGCTTCATTTTGATCAACCCGGTACAATTTGAACTTGAAGTGTTGACCGTTTATTTCGGTTCCAGTGTGAGCCTAGGGTCTTTCTTCCGAAAGGTAGAAAGATTTGGATTCAAACGCATTGCTGATGATGGTAGCAGCAATGCAACTTACTATCACGAATACTTCTTACGGGGCAAACCATGGCTTTGCAAATTGATCTCCAAAGTCGACAAACCTCAGAAGTATTCTAGCAAGAACAGATTTACAGAAGAAGACAACCCTGTAACTGAACAGTTTCTGAAGGAAATGAGTCGGCTCAATCCTCTTCCATCAAATGACGAAAAGGAAAGCATTGGTAGCTTTTACTACTCGGTTTTGACATCGATTGATTCATTCGTGAGGGAGAATGGTCCTAAGGCCAGAATCCTCGTGGGAATGTGCACAATTGACAATAGCTCAACGGGTGAAGACATTGTGCCGAGCATTTCTAGATCTTCAAAGCGTCAAATGAGCAGCGATAGCTTTGCGCCAGATAAGTCGTTTGCCGAAATGTCGTCAGAAGCGAATGCTCGCAAAGGGAGCAAAAAACCATTTCTATTGACACATGCTCAGTCGATGGAAGCAAGGCCTTCCACAGTAACTCTTTCTACAGCAGCCACCACATCGATGGATGTGGACAATATATCTGTACTAACGGAAAATAATTCCTCAACTAGTGTGCCGTCACTATCTCGACACCCATCTTTGTCAAGAGCTCTCTCACGCCAAGTTTTGAACCAAGCAAAAGAGCGCCGCCGTGATAGCAACTCATCAGCTGCCAATGATAACTTTGCAAAGCCTATCCCGATGTCAGGAACATCGTGTGGTCTGCTCCATGATCTTGATAAGAAATTCTTTGGGTCAGCTTCTTCTTCGGCTGGAACTGGCAACATAGGCAAGGGCAAAGATACCGTTGGTTTTGTTGGAAAAAAGGATTCCATGAAAGACGTTGCCAGTGGACCAGGACAGGAGAAAGCAAAATTGACCACACGTGTGAATTCAACCACAAAGTTGGATGTTCTTGCTATGAAAAAATCAAATTCTGCCGGCGAGAAGTCAAAACACGGGCTGAGGACTTCTAAGAGCACTTCATCCCTCTCTGTGCTTGGAAGGACGAAATCATCGAAACACCCTAATGATAATGGACTGAATCATGAGGACCTCATGACACCCCTTCTGAAAGATTTTTTGAAATCTCAGTCAGATGCTGCACTTCTTAACGAGGCTCCCCAAAAGAAGAAACCCCAACCAATTTTTCAAGCTGCATCTGATCCTTCCTCTTCCATGCAAAAAGAGAGTAATGTTGAAGTGCGAGGGAGACAGCAATCGCTGTCGCTGACGACACCATTGATGGAGACGCTGCGGTGTTCACAGAAGGACATTCAAGTGGCCGACCAAAATCAATCGAATGGAAAGATGGATTTGAACCTTTGTCGCTCTAGCTCTACTAAATCATCCCATGCGTCCTCCAAAAGTTTGCGCACTCAGATTAGTGAAAGCAAGAGAAAACATTCAAGCATTACGAATACGACACGAAGGACACCTGTGCCTAATTCCAAGCAGTCATTTCCACAATCGCAACGGAAGTCTTTTGTACATCACCTTTTGGAGCAACATGGGAAGCCATCTCAATCACAGACCAATGGTCATGTTGGCAGAGAGAATGGTTCTGTTTTTGCTGCAGGAACCCGAACTCCCAAACTGCCCTCAATGGAGAGCACCGACCCTCGCACTTTGAATCAATCTGTTCTTCAACTTAATACGGGCACACCCCAGCAGCAGCAACAGCAACCACAACATCAATCTACACTGCACTCTCTCCTAGCTGATTTCAATTCAACCACACCGACTTTGACAAACCATTATCTTCAGCAACAAAGTTCACAGATGCAAGGGCATAATTCAAGCATCCAACAAAATATCTTGAACCTCATCAGCGCTAACCTAGGGAGGAATTCTGGGGCCGAGAATTTGACGCACACCCAACTCCCTGTGTCTCAAAACTTTGTCCAAAGCAACTCTTTGGATTCTGCATGTTCTCCGGGACTTCCCCCTAACATTTTTGATCTCTTGAGTGCGATGCAAGGCAATCACAATCTCGGAAATAGACAGGGTGATGATAACAGTAGTAGCTTGTGAGTCATTGAACTTAATTCATAGTACTATCTTAAATAATTGCATGAAGTTCTCTACAAAAAGCAACAAAAACGATTTAATTTTAGTCATGGCTTTTCGGGTGGAATTGAGTTCATACTGTCCAAAGTCTCTCATCAACATTGCTTGCTCGTATGGCACAGACAGGAGTTCATAGTTCGATGTGGATATACAGCAATGTTGCTTCAAGTTATTCGAGCAGAGCAAATGGAGCAATTTGTGAGTTTCAAGAGCTTTCTGTGAGCATGTTGGGAATTTTGTATGAAAACATTTTTGTCAAGAATTCAACATTGAAATATAAAAGTCAACGAATTATTAACTCAAATCACAATTTTCCATTTCAAGAGATGCCCAAGTCCTTTTTGTCAGAGGCGAAGACAATTTTGGTCCAAAATTTTGCAGGCATGCACTGATACCTGTGCCAAAAACTTTCCTTTTCATAGTTATCACCACAGCGGCAAACTAATTCCACTACTCCCGTCAGAATAAAGTTGTTAAGTTGGCTGAATTGTGGAAAGAGACATTTTTTCATAATCTGCAGAAAATCGGTCATTAGAGGTGACACCTTTTTGTTTGTAGTAGTGGGAGAGTGTATGTATTGATCTTGCATCTGAGGTATAGATTCTATCCAAAGATGAGATCTCTACTATTTCCCATTTATGATTGAAGTCATTGTTGCAAGAGACTTAATGCATGATGGTTGGGCCTTGTTCTCAACCTTCATAATTTCATATGCAACCACTTAATTGTGGGTTTGATTGATAAGATTAAATAATTGGAGCATGGTAGCCTTACATAGATATCAGGTCATTTTCAAAGCTTGTAGAGTAGATAGTAGAGAGTAGATAGGATTCTGCTGCAAGGATAGTAGGCACCCCAGACAACTAATCTGGTTTTGTCATTTTAGAAAGAGACCTGATTATTTCTGTATTTATATTTTCACTTCTAATTTCAAAAATAACCTTAATTTTCCCTTGACACATTTCAGGTTACTGACTGTTGCTAATCCACTAGCACTTCAGGGTAATTCCCAGTATGAAGATATACTTTTCCCTACACCTTAAATAGCTTAAACATTAATTCCTCCTAAGACAAAAGCTCTACAACAGCCCATACATATATATTTTCTTGGCATTTTTCATCCTCCATCTGATCCACCAATCAATGACACTCTGTAGATGGTACTTGATGTGAAAGTTTAACCAAAAGTAGCCTATAAAAGTTTCATGGTATTACAAGCCTATCATTTCACTGAAACCAAAACCTCTTCTAAAATATTGATCACTGACAAGGGGTTTAAAATCAGTTTCATTGAATCCACTGGCCACATGAAAATAAGAGCAGAAGATATGTCTGTAAGTAGTACATTTATTGCAGCTACTATAATATTAATATGATTCAAGAAAAAAGGAAGATTTGTGTGTGACAACACAATTTTTCATCAGTACAATAGGACATCTAGGGGTCTCAAGGGATGATAGCTTAGAATTATGCATGCAAAAATTGTTAGCTACATAATAAGATTAAGGTGTTAGAGGTTTTGCATTAAATTTCATGCACCCAAAAATTGTCATCCCATGACCAAAACCATTTGAAAGCTTTGTCCACTGATAACATTGCAGACAAATTATCCCCATCAAAACAGACCAACTATAAATTACAATTACCATATTCATTCAAATAGAAGCTCTGTATCATGTCATTCCAATCACCATGTCCCCACCATCAAATTTCTTGTTCTTTGGTGAATCAATGCCACCAGCAAGAAGAGACTATGAGAGGTAGTAGTCCTTTTGAATATCCTTCCAAGCAAAGTAGACATTGTATGCTCAATCATGCTGCTTGTGAGATCATTATTGAACAACTTACAGAATCTGTAAAAGGGTACTCTAGTCATTTCAACAATATTTTTTGATTTCTTGAGCCATCTCACCTTGTACTCAAAAAATACTTTGACAGCTCCAACCCCCAATGCAGAGCAAGAACAATGTATTTGCAAGTCCATATTATTTATCATTTACAATCAGGGCCATGAGAATCACTAAGTCAGCATCACAAACAAGCCTGATACCATCCAGGGCATTTGTCATCTTTATCTTTACAAGATTGTAACAACATTGGATTCAAACTTGCTTAGCAAGTTTTGCTCAGGGGATACTCTTTTCCTGTTTCCTCTTCAAATTATGGACTGCACACCAAGAAAAAACAAGTTTCAACATATATCCTATCATCTCATTGCAATAAAGACAATTGAAAATTTTCCTTTATGTCTGAATCTTATCACTTTCAACATCATTCACATCCTTAATGACCTCTCCCCTCAACTTGCAACCAGACTCAGTTAGCTGGATGTAAAAAGACCCTATCACTATAATTGCAGCTTTTACTCATCATGATCTTAAGAGAATTGCAGATGAGAGTAGTAGCATTGCATTGATAAGCATTGAAAATGAGGATCTACGTGGGTTGCTCTTTGGAATGACTATTTTTCATGGCAAATACTTTGTCATCATGAATTAGTACTGACCACATGGACTTCAATTTTCAAAGCAATAACAAAAAACATCAAGCACATGATTTCAAAACTAGTTAATGATATTTCAATGTTTACTATTTTATTCTGTCTGCTAATTTCTTCTTCAAGTAAACTGGTCCATCTTACCTAACAGTCTATGGTATAGGCTTTACTCACTCAGTAAATGTGGAATATTTTCCCTTGTCAAAGAAATTCTTCACATAATTTATGTCATCATCAAGGAATGTGTTGGTTCAAAATAATTTACCAATGCACCAAGTAGGTTTTTTACTAAGTGCAAGCATAGCTTGCAATATGATGAACATAGACTTTAGTAGTTTCAAATTTCCATGTCTTAAATTATTTTAAAGATTTAAGAAAGAGGTTTCTTCAATTTGCTGAAGGGAAAGAACTTAACTACATTTTAACAAATCACTTTAATAAATATAATTCATTAAAAGAGAAATTTCTTATAAATTGTGGATAAATACCACAAACAGGGTTTGTGATAGTTTTTAAGAAAAAAATGGTAAACGCATAAAAATAAAAATAGTGAATTCTGTGTTTCTTCAGTAATGTTGACAAGTACTCTCGTAAAATATGAATGAAATGCCTTCTTGATTCCTCAAAATATTTTTTAAGCCATTGTTTTAATCCATGGAAACACAACAAGGAAGTTGTTATTGTTCAAGACAATTTATTTTTTTTAATTTAGAATTACTAAAGTTCAGATTATATGCACTGTGAGAGGCTTGGTGCTTCTTGAAATTCAAATATTTTGATTAAGCTTTTTTATATGATACATTTTCAATTGTTTGAAAAATTGCTTTGCATAAAAAGGTGTTCAAGATAAAGACAAGACAGTACAAAATGATGCTGTAAGTTTCACTGGATCTTTGTGCACCATTTTGAACCAAAGGACCATGAGTTTTCCACTACATTAAGTATTTTTTTACATTTAACTCTAAAAAAAAAACAATCCCAGATTACAATTAAAACAGAATTTGAGCTCCAATATTCTATATAAACATTTTGTAGAAGAGATTACCAAAAAACATTACACCAATTCTTAGTCTGCTGCATGATTACTAGCTAAATCAATAATTTCTATGCCCATACAGTGAATAATATTTTTGATCATTTGAAACTGTTGTCTTGCATGTGTTGGGGGGTTGGGGTTACCCCATACTAACTGCAAAAGCAGATTGCACTTGCACTATTGAGTTTAGGGAATGAGTATGACATTGTACTTACTTAAAAGTGAAATATACAGTGTCATTAAAATTTCAAAAACTGTATTACAACAGCATAATTTTGATAACAATGATGTGGTAATATATGTTTTTGTAATCATATGACAAAGCATATAAATTTATATTGATACTGTTTTAATGTTTATATTATGTATAGCCCATGACTGACATTATTTATCAGAGAAAGAAAATGACTTTTCTGTGTAAGAAGAGTACTGTTTTCTACATAGGAATTATAACATGCACTTAAAACTTACTAACAATATCATATTTGCAAATTAAATGTATTTTTTCTTAAAATGCAATTTTTCTACTTCAAATATCTCTGATGACAGCAGATTTTCCTACTTAACAATCAAGAAATGGCACAGCAATCAAACTAGCTCCCCTTAGAATCTGCCTTTTCCATAGTGTCACAAACACCAATAATGCTTTTGGAGGCTTTAATTCCTTGACACCCAACTTTAATATACACAATTTGTGTTCTCAAACTAATACTTGATCAAAATTAAGTAAAACCCATATTGAGCGAAAGGTACTTCAAAATCAATGTTTTGAAAAAAAAAAATGACAATAGCAAATAATACGTAGTCATGATCACCACTTGTATTAAGATAATAAATGAAACTTGCTGGTCTTGTGGCTGTGTTGCCTTAATCAGTGGATGTATAATTTTTGAGGAGCATTTGCCATTATGAAACCATCTTGTTGTCACAACTCACAACTACCAACAACCCAAATGACAAGGCACTTCTTCACAAAGTGCCCAATTTTCAATACTTCTTTTTGCAGTTGAAACACAAATTCATAGCAATAGCAAGTGTTATCCATTGCTAAATGCATTACAAAGAAAGAAATTTTGTCAAAACCTTGGTGAAGTAGTCACACTGAAAAAGACTAGAATAAATGCTTCACCCCTGCACTTTGACAGTTAAGCAAAACCACCACTGGTCTTGGGGCTGCTATGGTACTGTCTATGGTCATGCGCATACAGCCATTATTGACAAACAAATTATGTTTTTTTCTAATGACTTCACAGTGTTACAGATCTTTACACCTTCATCAGAAATGAACCTTTCTTCACACCCCAAAATAATTTTTAATTTTTCAATCTAAACTTCTGTCACAGGTTAAACATGAACAACATTGGTAACCTGATGAATAAGGTACTGAAAATAAAGTAATTTAACCAGTACTAAAAAGAAAATTTGACACTACTCAGAATTTCACAACAACTTGTGTTGCTTGCTTTTGGTATTTAGCAAAAATGTAACTGATCTTGGAGATGATGGCCATGGCATTTTGATGTGATAGAAATCAATTTGCACAATTTAGCAAATTTCACACTAGTTAGGGCTTCACAGTTGTTTAAAAAAGAACTGGTCTGGTGTCTGTTGGTCACCATTTCCCCTGTTCTCCATGTGACCATTCATGATGGGAAAGGTTAAACTACAATTAAACCTCATCACAGTGTTGCAAATTCTCACACCTTTGTTGGCAAGAATATTTTTTTTACATCCAAGTACTATTAGCATTTTTCAAAGATAAAGGTTTCATCTTTTGTTATTTCTTGGTAAACATAATGAAATTAAAGATTTTTTTCTTCAGTAAAATTGAATGTATGAATAGGTTATTCTAGAAATACAAGAAATTATTTTTTCATTTATTTTTTCATCATTTGTGTTAACTTTTCATAGTTTTTCGTTACCTTTTGTTTTTTGTTCTGAAAATAAAAAATAAAAAAATTCTGAATTGTTATTTTTTGGTAATGTTTGTTATTCATGTTACTTTTAGTTTGTTTGATTTCTTTATAAAATGATTAATTCTGTTATAAATATTTTTGAAATTCTTAAAAATTTTGCATTTTCTTGGAAAGATTTCTGTAATTATAAAAAAATGATTTAATCAAGAGATATATTGTTTTGAACTTGTTGTTATGTGATTCTGGGATACTTCTGTCACTAGATACCCTGTTTAAAGTCCAAATCCTCAATACTTGTATCATGCTGTCAGAAACTTTGGGAGTAAATATTGTTACTGTCACATCATGTACTGATTTTATATATGTTTCCAGAAACCCTGTATTAGGTAACACATCATAATTATCAGTGAAAAGGAACATATAATTTGAAAAGAGTTTACACTTTGAAGGCCTCTAGAATACAGAAGCATACTAATCTTTTGAGAAACAATCCCATATTGACAGGCTCTTTCTTTATTTTTCCACAAAAATATTAGACTATCAAGGAAAGGCCTTAGCCTTAGCAGGTGATGCATAAGGTATCTTGAAAACCTTATTATGAGCTTTTTTGAGCTATTTTTTAAAAAAGAAATTGAGAACCTGCAATTATGATTTTTGGTACAAAAAGCACTTATACCTGAAATTTAAAAGAATATGATTTTTTTACAAATTATGATGGTACTACCTGAGCATGCTTGGCAGTACATTGTACTTCAAAAATGGAGTAGGATTAGAATAATATACTTTTGGTTGCAGAAGCTTCATTGAGAAACCTCTTATCACAACATAATATTCCAAAGAGATTTATTATAATGGACATATTTAAATGTGATTCGTATTGTAAAAATTAGTAAAATTGCAACATGAAACACCTCTTTGCTGATCCCTTTTCATCCTAGGTACCCCCCCTAACATACTGAGCTATGTCAGTCTGA
>JALLOT010002653.1:0-12404 GCA_036939595.1 Thalassiosira livingstoniorum | reverse complement strand
CATCTTTTCCCATTTACTGACATCAGATTGCTAGCACCAAATATTATTTTCACACCTACCATTGAAGCACCATGTAAACAAAAAATGTATTGATGTAGTATTTGTATACTACTTTTCTTACAAATATCAAGATTGAACTTCTTCTGAAACAGGGTCAAAATTCCCTGAACAATTAGGTTGTGATTCTACCATAGAAAGGTCTGGTTTTCTAGATAATCATGGTACATCCAGTTTTGCATTGTAGTTTGTGCATTTGATGCAATAGAGAAATCTCCCATGGAAGCCAACATCATCAAATCATGAGAACACTACCCTTTACATCATCCAGATAGAGGGTAATTATACTCAAACAACATTTATTCACAGCTTCAAATACAGTAAGTGCAAAAGATTGTTTTAGGTAAAAGTTCCTTATCTTTATGACAAAACAAATTGTAGCCAACCTTGTGTATTATTATTATCCACTGAGTAGGCACTACATATGCCCTTTTTCATTGATCTCCTTTTTGTCAGCCCCTCAAAATCTTGATTATCACAGTTTTCTTTGTCAGGTTAATTTTTAAAATTATACCATAATTTTCCACTTCAATCAAAACAGTCTAAAAAAAAACTCAGATTCATATGATTCAGATTCTGTAGTAATACCACGGAAGGAGCATTCAGCCAAGAAATGCTTCTCTTGGAAGTATCTAAAAATCTAAGCATATCCAGTTGAGGTGGATATAAGGAACCGCCTTGTGAAAAATTTTGCAGTGTGGTCAGGCAGGGACCAACATGAAATCATCACTATCATACAAACCATGATGGTTCTCAGTCCAGTGCCTAATCCTTAAAAAGAACTGCTTCCCTTAATCCAGAAGATACTCTTCCATGTGAGTGAGCTAAGGCCAGATGGGCAAGCAGAGGTTATGAACTGGATGGTTAATTTTCATCATCATAAAAGATCCACTTTTGCAGCATCATTGATTATTCTACCATAGAATCCCTTCAGGCTGAAGTTGTTGGCTGTATCAAGTTTAGTATCAGTGACTTCTTAATGTTTTATGTCATCAGTATCACTTGCAGTCTTTGTAATACACAAATACATAATTTTATTGTGATGCATTACAACCTTAAAAATCAACTAGCTAAGTATGTACCTGTCTACTTTCAATTGTAGGTACAAGTAATATGGTATGTGACTAATACACACCAGTCTGTATAACGAATATAATTTATACAAATAACTAGTGTTCGGTCACACACAGGTCACACACCCTATGTGACCCAGGGGAGCTCACAGAAGTGGTGTGATGGATTCACGTGATTGGTCACATTAACTTGTTTTAGCAATTTTTTGTTTTTATTTTTGGCAAACATAAAATAATATATGAAAATTTGGCAATTTGGCAATAAAAATAGGTCACATAATTCACGTGAGTCAGTTCACATTGATTTTTGTATGAGTGTGACCTGTGATCCATCATGAGTTTTGTGATTGTGACCAAACACTAAAGACAAGAGCTTTCCAAATCTGCCTCTTTCACCCTCCAACTCCAAAAATTGCATCTGAAAATATTTTTTGAGTGGTCCCACAGGTCAGTTAGTAGTCATCTCCATTCTAATTAATGGGGTCTAATGGGCGTTGTGTGTGGTGCATTTATTGTACCATACATACATCATCCAAGTACAATAGGTACAATAAAAGTCTACTTATCTTGACTTTGGGTCACATACGTGGTGTTTTGCGTAGGACGGATCCCCTGTTGGGCTCTAAATGGAGCCTTTTTTCTTACAAAACGTTTTTGTTACCCAGGGCTCCCCATACCCATACAAAACAACCTTGTTTATCAGAGGCATTGCTAGTAAAAGATTTTTTAAGAGTTTGGGGTCTTTTCTTGGCCCTGTAGGCCAAACGTTGCCTGTGTGTATAAGTTGTGCATAAATCGAATATTTTACAGCTTAACTATGTAGTACATAATATTATCATGTAGATATAGGAAGGAGACGGAAATGAACTAGGTACTGATAGGAAGGTTTTTTAGTAGGCAATTTTAGATTAAGAAAAATTCAAATTTGACTTTTGGATTTTTGCCTTTTGGTAAGAACAGCTGCACTTTCTGATTAGTCAGATTTTATTGTTCCCTCAAATAGATAGCATGATTTAAGTGAGTATTGTGCATTTCATACATTGTTTTTTTAATTTTTGTAGAGTAAAAACTAAAAAAATAACAATATTGTCAGGATGAGATAATGCACCATGCATTTTTAATTGGGATATCTTAAAAATGAGATAAAATTGTCACATCTGTAAAAAAGTTCTTGAAGTTCCTTATATTTCAATGAATTTGACAACAATTGATTAGTGTGTTGAAATCAAGTCACAAACTGTTAGAAGAGGTAAATTTTAATTTTTGTTGAAAAAATTAATAATGAATATTTACTCTTATCATCTAGCACAATACAATCAAAAAATAGAAATTTAGTGAAAAAATCAAATTATCTACCAAATAATCTGAATCTGATTCATTCAAATTTCATCCTTAATGGTTCTTTCTTATTTTTCAAGTATTTAGAAAGGATTATATTGAAACTGGCATTTACTGTGAAATACTTTTCTCCCCTGAGTTATGATATAATCTATTGGTAAGCATTGTACAATTCTGTCAGCACATATTGCATCTTTAATTGATATCAGTTGCAAAAAATGCTTGTAGTGAAGTTTACACAAAAAAATAAAACATGCATAATTGATTAAAATTTTAATGAAATATGACACAAAAAAATGATGCAATCATTTCCAAAATGGAGTGCTCTATGATTATTCCCAGTTTTACTTTTCAAAAATCATTATACAGTCTTAAAACTTACTTTGAAGTTCCATTCATTGAAATAATACCTTTGAGAATTTCTCTGCTATTTCAAGAAAGTATTCTACTGATACATCTAATATTGATACATTACTTAGCAGTCAATGATATTTAATGAGTATGACACATTAAATATTTTAACTGAGCTATTCTTTTAGAGCTTGTATTTACAATCAATTATTGATTGGAGCACTTACTATAGGTGATACTGAGATATATTATTTCTACTGAACAACATTGAGATATTCTTTACACATCAATGTTTGACATTGGTTTACTTTTGTTTTTTATGTAGCAGTTTCTTCAACAATACTTTGATTTTTAAGAGGTTATTCGCCATATGCAGGTATCCTATAGAGGAAAATGCATCAGAATTTATATTTTGTAGATTCAAACTAACAGATGTGTATCAAACAATTGGCTGTTATATTTTGATGTTTTATGGTCTATATTTGATTAATATTTTTTGTTAACCACCAATTCAAAAGTAAAAGTTACTGTAATTCTAAGTTACTTCTATTAGAATGATCAAGTTCTGATCTGAAACAGCAGTTAACGTGGGTGTTTCTTAGGATGTCTGGGTGGAATATATTCATTGAAATTATTAGTGTTTATCTTTAATGTTTCAAAAACTCCTAGAATGAATTATGAAAGTTATATTATTTCTATGAGTAGGTAAAATGACAAAAATGCTAGTGAAGATATTGAGATATGATGGTGCTTTCTGTATTACAATCAACATTTTTTCATTTTTTTCAAAATTATTTTAATCATTTTTAAAAATAAAATTTAGCGGTTTCGGCCGAAATCGTGATTGCATCGAGGAAGTATTCTCGCAGGCCGATCTCGGAGCCAAGATTACACAGATATTATGTAGTACTTCTTATCATCATGAATGAGATAGAAGATGATGTTGTATTAGTACTTAGAGTACTAGCAAAGTAAGTCAGTATTGTACCTATAAAATAGGTACATAAAGGTACATACCCCCAAGTTCAAAACTCCTCATACGACACATTCGTTTTATTTATCGTATTTTTTTATCTTCTCACAATATTACTCCCACCTTTAAGTATTCTTCTTGTAAAAAATGGCTCTATGTTTTTACCGGCTATGCCGGCGTCCGGCATTTAATCCAACCGGCAGTTTTGACCGGTCACTTTGTTTAAAAAAAGTTAAGTGCCAGTCAAAACTGCCGGTTAGATTTTTCAATATTTTATTGAGTTTTTTCAAACATACTAAAAGAAGTCAGGTAACAAGTGTCATAAGAGGCCATGAGGCATTATCATTTGTAATTAATAATCACTTGTTATCATAAATGGTCATGAGTGACCATGAAAGTGAGTAGTGGTCATTGTTGGTCATTTCTAGACATTATTGGTCATTGATGGTCATTTTTGGTCATTTGTGGTCATTATTGATCATTATCAGCCATTTTTGATCATGGTCATTCAAGATCATTATTAGTCATTAGTGGTCATTAGTGGTCATTAGTGGTCACTATTGGTAATCATTTGTTATTAGTGGTGATTAGTGGTTAGTAGTGGTCAGTAGTGGTAAGTAGTGGTCATTAGTGATAATGCATGGATATTAGCAGTCATAAGTAGTCATTAGTGATCATTGGTGATCATTAGTGGTCATTATTAGTCATTATTAGTCATTAGTAGTCATTAGTAGTCATTATTAGTCATTAGATTTCATATTAGCAATTAGTAGTCATTAGTGGTCATTGGTGGTCATTTATGGTCATTTATGTTCATTACAGGTCATTGGTGGTCATTGGTGGTCATTAGTGGTCATTAAAGGTCATTATAGATCTTTGTAGGTCATCATAGGTCATTATGGTTCATTTTGGGTTATTGTAGTTCATCATAGATCATTTTTGCTGATGATAGTTACAAATAGTCGTAAGTGTTGGACAGAGGCAACTTTTGTCATTTTGATATTTTTTGATTATCTAGAAACTATACATTTGTGGCATTTTAAATTTTCAAGTTTACTAAATGTTTCCTTCAAACTTGAATTTTGACTCATACTCCAACAAAGATAAAAATATAACTTCAACTTCAACTTCAACTTTGTCATTGACCAGAAAATCATTGTGATTCTTGCA
Source organism: Thalassiosira livingstoniorum (assembly GCA_036939595.1). Taxonomy (NCBI): domain Eukaryota; phylum Bacillariophyta; class Thalassiosirophyceae; order Thalassiosirales; family Thalassiosiraceae; genus Thalassiosira; species Thalassiosira livingstoniorum. Next base: position 7,442 of record JALLOT010002653.1, on the reverse strand, counting down.
GCATTCTGCATACTATCAATGTATATCTTGCTTTTTGATTAAATAGATATTTTTATTTGTATTGTATGAATAAGAAACATTGAAAGGTACAGAGAGGGTTTACAACATCGATAACATAATAATTTAAAGCCATCACTGTTTGAAACACCAATGACAAAAAGTGCCAAAACATGGCTGGCAATTTTGACCGGCAGAGATTGATTTTTGTTAAGTGCGGGTAGCCAGCATGCCAGTGAAAACAGGTCACTCATTTTTTATTGCCCTTGTAAATAAATTCTATCATGTGTTGGACCTAAATGGTGAGAGTACCATACTTAATAGAAGTATGATACTTTATTTAGGTGCGTACATAGAGGTCCTTACGTACTGCAAACAACATTGTGCTAATTACATACAATATTGTACCATAAGAAAGAATTATCTGGATGGCACTAGATAGAAGAGCTGTGCAATTCAATTTTACTCCCTCTATTCCTACTTGTATGCAATATTTTGGATTTATTTAATTTTTCAATCCTGATTCCTCTTCAATATTTTTATGTCAGCTTTATAGTTAGGTAAGTACTAGGTACTACCATACTTTTGTAGATGTCAAAAAACATTGGTGACACAATATGGTACTATTCATATTTTATTTTGATCATTTTTGATGCTCCCCTGGAGGGCTAGCCAACTGGCAACTGGCCAGTTGGCTAGTTAACATGATCATTTAAATACAGATTTTTTTACCATGGCAGGAATTTTTGCACCATATCAAACTATTTTCTGCCATGTTCTGCCATGTTGCACCATTTCTACTGTTTTCCACCATTTCCTGCCATGTTCCACCATGTTCTACAATTATTTTCTGCTATGTTTGTCTATGTTCTACCATGCTACTCCATTCTTAAGTTCTAAATATGTACTTCTACTTATATAATTATGACAAGGTACTTCTTAATATCAATACAGTAACCATACATACAAAATAGAATACTACTAAAAGTAGACTATATAAATATAAAGGAAGGTACATTGTTTTAACATTTTACTTTTTACTCTACTTCTTATGTAAGGTACCTACCTCTAGACCAATAAGGAGAAAATCATACCATGCAACCAAAATAATTATTGACTAGTAAAATGAGTTATTTTCTTACTAAATGTGTACCTATTTTGAGAAAAATCTTTAAAACATCACAAATGTTACATTCATATTGAATAAAACAAGATATTTTGTTCATTTTTGCTACTTTCATTTTAGTGTGAATTTTGTGCTAAAGATATAAAGAGTTCAGAAATAAAAATATTTTGTAGTTTATAAAAAATATTTTATTTTTACAATTGTTTCATGGCATAACTTTTTTTGAAAATAGAATTAGAAGAATGTAGAGTAGCAGAGCATAACAAAACATGGCAGAACAAAGCAGAAAATGGTGACAGAACATGGTAGAACATAGCTGAGAACAGTGGAAAAGACGGAAAAGGTGGAAATCAGAGCAGCGGAAAAAATCTTCCATGGTGAAAAAAAATCCACTGTGGAAGTGATTGTTTTATTTTTGAGAATTGTATATCATTTTTGTTGCAAAAAGAAGAAGCTCTTGCAATGAAAAAACTTTATTTGTTTAATATTTTTTTGGGTGATGAAAAAATTTGCAACTGGGATTGCAAAATTTTGCCAAGAATCCCCAAATCACCTAGTTGGAAAAGTTTTATAATTCTCAGTATGTTCCTGACCTCTCAGTAAATGGGATTTTCACAACTCAGATATTTTTGCCATTACAGTGGTAGATACTCCTATGTCCAAAGTATTATAACAAATACCTATACCTGTTAGCAAAACTACAGAGGCTGGCTGGATGGAGGAACACTTCTTTTGTAAAGCTTGTGTGTATGATAGAAGTACCATAGTACATATTGTACAATATCTTCAATAAAACTTATGCTGACAGAATAAGTAGGATGAAGTGGTGGGTTGGGATGCAATGGGGTGACTGCCTCTGTTGTAGTGGTGGTACAATACAAATTTACACATGTAGCCACCCACCTCCTTTGCTAAATGTTACATGATGATAATGATTATATGTTTCATTGACAAAAATAATTGAAATTCCATTCAAAAATAATCTGATAAAAAAGCAGAAAAGTTGGCTTTAATCATGTTGGAGTTATCTGCAATTTTCTTGGAGATGGCTACTACCCAAGTAATTGCTACCCAACCTAAAATCAGTCAGATAGCATTCCCTGATCCCATGATGTAGGGTTCTTGGCTTCTTTACTCTGTACAAAACCAATTGGATTGGATTTAAATACAATATCTCACTATTAAACTGATCCTTTGTAGCGGGGACTGACATAGGGCCAAAAATAAGCCAGATTTGAATAAAAATATTGTAATCATCCTTCCTTATCACCTCCTGAAGCTTCCAGGTACTTTTTTACCAGCTTTTAATCAAGAATCAACAATGGCAGATTCATTTTCAGGGAAAACTAGCTAATTTGTATACACTATTGGTAAACAATTAGCAGATAAAGAACACTACTGGAGTTCACTTAACAAACTAGACTGTCTCTAGTTTGTAGTTGCTGCATTAGAATTCAAGCATCTGATGCAGCAGCCTCACAATAGTGTATGCAAAAAATGCCTTGGTGGAGCTTTCCATGCAGAAAATCATTTAAAGTTGGATTTTGTTTCATTCCTGTCATCATCAATGGTAAAAACATGGTCTCTCTTCATCAAAGAACAGCAGCAACAACACACAACCAATACAAACAACTCCCTGAGCCTCTGATGGCACTACTGGCACCACATTAACCTAATCTCTGCAAAGGGAAAACCCATGACCACTGGTTACAAGTGCCATCTAATGATTTTCCTCGGCACTCCACATTGACAATGTTGGTCATTGTAATGTGCATTTCAAAAGAATGCAAGTGGCATAGTGGCAATAGTGTCAGCCTCTCCCTTCTTTGAAAACCACTGATCTGCCAGTGTGTAGTGCATTCAAAGCCACCATTGCAGTTGAAGGCTGCAAGGATAACAAAGATTATTGTCAAAGTCATTGGTGACAATGCAAACATCAAGATGGGATAGAGAAATTATCTTCATTGGCAGCAACAAATCCTGCAATTCCACCCTCAATGTGCAACTGCCCTCATCCCACTGCAACTGTGCCTGAGGCACCGGCATTGCTTAATGAACCAAGGTAGTCACAGCAATGATTATGAATGATGGCCTCTGTTGGTAATCACAATTGGACTGATTGTAGCTTATACCAAAAATCTTGCAAACTATCTGTCCTTGTGTCCGTGCGTGAATGCGTGCTTGACGTAGGTGTTCCGGAATCTGGAACCCAAGTATTTAAATATTCAAAACATTATCCGAGATTCCTGATTCCTATGTTACAATTGATGGACGACGCGACGGCCAAAGACGGGCAAGGGCACAGGCAGGGCGGGCGGAGGGCGACGGGCGGAGACAGAAAAAAATAAAAACGCCTAGGAATACCTACTCTAAGTTAGTAGGAGTATCTACATACTTACGTGCAATACTTGCTATCTACTACCTACCTACGATACCTCTACTTCTTACTATCTATCTCTATCTCTAGTAGTTGTGCTCAGCAGCTGCAAACTTTTGAATAAAGTCTTCCTAAAATAAATAATAGGATTACTATTTGTTTTGGCAAAAATTGACAAGTTATCTATCTTTTTTGTTTTGCACCGACATCACCTAGTACATATTGTACAACCTGTCACCTACTATACTTACCAATCTCAACTCATCATTTAATTTTTAATTATGGGTGCCACTCTTGATCATAGATATTTTTTGTGTTGAATTAAAATCTACTTCTTTTGTCAGTTATACAATTGCCTTTATAAAAGGAGGGGCCTGTAGGACCCGACTGCTTGGGGTGGGTGGTAGGGTTCTCAAAACAGCCTATTCCTATCACACAGAATGGTTTCTTGATAGCTCTTCTGAGTGCTTAGTGATCCAACCAATGTAAGGAACTTATTCTCAACAAGTTAACTTAATGAAATTGAGTTGCATGTTGTTGCCCAAGTAATGGTACATTAGCACTGCCTACCTAAGTACTGCAATACTTGCTTTCAACAACTTAGGATCCTAGCAAACTGGAGTGCTGGACAAGGCTTCTATTACATCATTGCCATGGCCAGTTCAATAATTTTTTTATGTCCGATTGTCAGCTGCTGCGTACCAATTGCTTACTGTAGCAATCATCCACCAGCACCCAACACATCAGAAGCACTCGCAATAATTCAACAATTAACAAATGCAGATATCAAATCCATTATAAAAATAGCAACACAACCACAACAACTTGGTCACTGACAACCAAAAACAATAAATCATAAGTTGTATTTTAAATTTTGATTTTGTGCTTCATCTTTATTAAACCAATTTTCTCGGGCAGCAACGAGTTGCCCAACCAACCAGTTGGAAGAGTAGGAGTAAGTTTTACTTCTTTTACGTTAATATGATAAATTCTACCTTTACCGGGATGTACATATTGGTAATAAAATTCTACCTAAATACCACGTTGGAGTAACCAAAACTCGTTGGTTGGCGGTTCGTTTGCCCAGCAAATTGGCAAACTTGTTGCGGGCAACAAGTTGTTCACGACGAGTTCTTGAGATTTTTACGTGATATGTAGGTAGCTTTTTATTACCAATACGTACATCGAGGTGTAGGTAGAATTTATCATGTTGATATCGAAAAGTAAGAATTACTCCTACTCCTCCAACTGGTTGGTTGGAGGACTCGTTGTTGCCCGAGAAAATCGGTTTTATCTATATTCTTAATGATTATTGTGCTCAAAAAATTTTAAGAAGCATGTGACATTTGATATATTTGAATTGTTGTTATTATTTTTTCTTTGATAGTTTACTGAAGGTATTAAGTATATCTATAATCTACAAAAAGACTAGGACACCTAAAATTGGCAGGCATTTAACACAACAAAACTAAAATTAAATTTTTATTTTGCCTAGAAAATAGTTATTTCTAGCAGAAGGATTATTTAACTTATTATGATATTTTTGTTGCAACATGCCTTTGGATGAGGGGGGGGGGCAACAACATAATATTTTATCAAACTTACCACGTTTTCTGTTTGCTCCATGCACAAGCAAGGAATGCTCTATTATTATAGAATACAGTGTTTATATATCAAGAGTAAATTCATTGACAGCACTAAATGAGTTATGAAGCTTTATGTTGTGACTTATAATGATACTAGAGCAATGATGCATTTTAACTCTGGTACCAAAGATTTAAGTAGAAAATACCCATGATTACTAGCAAACCAGTATATATTTTGGGTTATTATCTAAGTTATCTCAAGAGTAATTTTAAGTTTTGTTTCAATATTGCAGCATCAAAATTGATACAAATAAAAAAGACTCACAAATAATTTAAAATACATGTTAACATTAACAGGTCAAATCAAAACATCAGTATTCTATCATTTTTGTTACTCAATTGAACAAAGAGTAATTACTAGTAGTTACTATGCATTATCTAGCATCTAGCAAACTTACTTTTTGCAATAACTGGAGAACTAAACAATATTTTTGCCTAAGTTTTTGCAAACTTCATCATTCAAATATATCTAATTGAGCTCACACAGTTTGATCAAGTATAGTTGGGGTTGAAGTTTTATCATTTTTACTACACCAACCCCTTTTTGTGTTAATTTTTTTCAAGTTTTTGTTAACATAGCAAGGCCTGGAAAATCCACTGTCCCTTTGTTATAATTATATTTTGGAGAAATTATGCAGTCGTAAAGCTTATCTTCCTAACCAATTTCAACTGTTTATAACTTTCTTAACACATTTAAAAAAGTGACTGCATGCATTTTCCCATGTACTTGTTCCAAAAATAATCAATCACAAGGGTAAAAATAGTACACATATCTAAGTTATGGTGAAAAGTCTGAGCACGTGATGACTGCTCTTATTCCAAGATACTCTAAATTGCTGATTTTAATCAATAACTTTACTTATGAGGGTGAAAATATGTTGGATTATACATGGGAATAAATAAAGACACCCACTGGAATAAAGTAATCATAGTCTCTGACAATTCAAATGTTTAAAAATTATAACAGTGAATTCAAAACAAGTTTCACATCATTTTAAAAAACATTCAATCAGTTTCTGTGTGAATTATTATTGTTAGCTTATTGGATGTTTAAATGAAATTATATTGTTCTGGATTCAAATTTATATTTATTGTACTGGATAAATTTCTCAGCCTTGGAAACTGTCCAATATGAGTTTCACTCCAGATTTTGAAGATAAATCATGCTAAATAATGATTTAGCTCATTATCAATCTTCATTTGTGTAAAAGTATCAGTATTGTCTCTCTATAAAAATTAAACACATATTTGTATCAAGTATTATTTTTTTTTGAACCAGGTACAGCAATATTATGTTTGATTAAATGTTACAGCAATAGGCACATTATGCATTCACCAGTTTTACCATATTATGTCAGATGTATTCATGGCTTTATGTAGTTTTGATTCATAGCAAGACATACATGTGTTACTGATCAACTACAAGGATATTGAAAACCTAAACTAATGGGTTACAGCATATGTTAAAAAATATTATCAATTTTTAGTAACACATTAACCAGCATAACTCATCACAATATATTAAAAATTTATCAACCTATCTATTTAATGAGCCAATACTATAGTGTCAATGTCTGATTATAAATATAATTTCTATGTAAAATTCTTTTCTTATCAGTTGTACAATAACCATTTCTGAAACCAGGGGTTCTGGGGTGTCTGCCTGTTGACCAGCAGAACTGGGATTCAGTGGCTCCAGGCAAACAGTGACATGTTAGCAGGAAGTCAGCATTGGCAGGTGGCTGAACCCAGAAGCATTGAGCAATGTGTCAGTCAGCATAGCTTAGGTATTGTAGCTAGTTAAATTTTGTCATTTTAGGCCTGTACTGACTTACCTGCTTACCACCATGATATTAGCTACCCACATCTTCTACATACTTGCCTAAAACTGGAATTGAATAATACCTACCATGGCACCACACCACCATGGTGGCCACAATGGAAGAGAGCATTTCCTCTTGATACTACTCAATCCTGAGCTCACCAGGATTGTGGGAGAGGCCACTTATGTCAAACTACATTACCTACAAAACAAGTTTACCAGATCCTTGCTGTTTCCAAGTGCCTATGGGGACATGGCAATGGCTACCTTGGAATAGCAATGGACAATACTGTCTACCTCACACAATATAAAACAACTTTGTCAAAGAGCTCAACCTTTGGACCTACAACACATGTATTCATTGCTTTATGTAGTTTTGATTCATAGCAAGACATACATGTGTTACTGATTAACTACAGGGATATTGAAAACCTAAACTAATGGGTTACAGCATATGTTAAAAAATATTATCAA